>JAQGBZ010000160.1:0-141089 GCA_034687125.1 Neelides folsomi | reverse complement strand
TAGAAGTTGCGAAATTACTTTTAGAAAAAGGATCAAAAATTGATGCTTTAGATAAATCCAATATGACTTCTTTACATTGGGCTTCACAAAATGGACATTTAGAAGTTGTGAAATTACTTTTAGAAAAAGGATCAAAAATTGATACAAATTCCAAATTTAGCAAATTTAAATGCAAATGCAAAATTATTTAAAGCCTTAAAGGGTATTTTAGAGAATAGGGGAAGCTCCGAATGTACTACCAATTGTATAAAAAAATCCCATTTATATATCAGTTGTGTAAATGGTAGCTCAATGAGAAACGAGAACTTGAGATGTCTTACACGAAAACTTATAATACCAGTATATGTAGTTGTAGAAGTGTATTCGTATAGTAGATGGGAATAAAAGGGAATTGAATTAATCGGAAATCTTTAAATTTGATTTGTAATATTTCACTTTCATTTCCTTTCTCATTTTTAACCATATCATTAAATATCATTAATTTATCATGCTGAAATTGTTAATCGTCGCATTATTTATTATCTTATCAGTTTCTTTTGATAATGATGAGGTATCTAAATTGAATTCTTCTAATAATTATATATTTAACTATTAGCAATAAATTTCAGAAAAAAGTATTTATCTATTTTTTTAAAACCCAGATAATTATATTTTATGTCTAATAGTGTAATTTTATTTAGATGGCTGTTAAATTTTTATTGTGTGATTTAAAAATATACATTTTATACTATTGGACTTATCAACCATTAAAAATAAAATTCTGGATATTTTTTAAATTATACAAATACACACTTAAATACAGTAGTATAAAATATATATTTATTATATTCATGATGTATTCCCCTCAAAGAACTTTGAAGACCAAAACAGCATGCGTAGCCCTACATAACTTTAAATTGAGAAATAATCTTCCAATTGAAGCTGATGACAATCCAATTCATGGACAAGGAATCAGCAAATGGAATTGGATAATGATTTTGAAATTCCCGAGAATAACGAATCTTGTAAAATAACTTGATAAAAACATAAAAATTGTTTAATTAAATCTCAATTTTTATCAATCTATACTTAATGATGGTTAACTAATGGTTATTGTTGTATAACTAAAGGTTAATTTTGTTTAACTAATGATTTGTTAACTAATGCTTTATAATATTAAATAAATGCTTAATGTATTTAGTTATTACATTTTGAAATTAAACACTGTTTTATCAAACAGTAAATTGTTACAATTCACAAAATTATCCTTCAATCCTTCTCCTTTAATTATTTTTTTCTCCAAACAGAATGCAGTGGTTATCATGTTTCAATACGAGTGCAACGAGCAAAAGATTTTCCTCGCGTGTCCAATTCTTACTTCGTCCAGCGCCACTGCACTTATCTTCGACACCTTGACTTTCATTTTGGTTTGCTTCCTTTAACTTCTTTTTCTTTCCCCCAACTGTTTTCTTCTTTGGATCAACGATCGGATGAGATTCGACAGTTGACATTCTCACCAAATTAGATTTTCAAACTTGTCACGCCAAATGAAAATGACAAATTTAGTCACAGGGAATTGTTACGCGAATTTTTGTCATTGCAATGTACAGAAAATTTAAATCAATAACAAAATCCATGGTATTTGTCGCGTGACAAACTTAACATGAGTTCATGAATAAGCCTCCTGTTGTGTTAAAAACATTATAGAAGAATAGTCTTTAATCAAAATTTTTAAAATAAGTATTTTTTTTTAAAGATTTGATTTAAAACCTGGGACCTCAGGTCCCAAGAAAGTTTTTAAAAAGAATCGACTAAAAACCTTCAGCGGGACCTTTAGGGCCCGTGAAAATCTCTAAAGATTTACAGTAAAAAAATTTAGCAGGGCCTTTTGGTCACGAGAAATTTTTTTAAAAATTTGACTAATAATCTTAATAAAAATGTTAACCTTTGCGTCCCAAGAAAATTATTTTAAATTAACACAGAAAAATAATAAATAAATTAGTACGAGGACCGAGAGGTCTTGAGAAATTTTTTGCAATTAGGCAAAAATCTGTATTTTTTCAAAGAAATCAAAATCATTCAAAATTCCATAATATCTAGTGTAAAAGTCGATTGAAAAAAAGGCCCCTCGATATTTAAGACCCGGGTCTTCCTACGGCAAATTTTTTAAAACAATTGCTTCAATGATATACTCCCAAAAGTCAACTGGTTTTCCCGTATAAGAATTTACCCGTTTTAAGAAATTCGGGTAGCGCTACCTGAAAATGGGTAGCAATTAAACAAAAAAAAGGTAGCGCTACCCGCTTTCCCCCATTATCTATACCTCGACCGATGATTGTATTGGATGGATATCTCAAATACATAATTTTATCTAATGTAAATATTTATTTCACAATTCACAACTCAATAATATCTACAACAAAATCATCTTTGCAATAAAAATTGACATAATGGAATCAATTAATAAACAAAATTTAAATATGATATTTGAAAGTGGAATATTACAATTTTGGAAATTTTACATTAAATACAACAATAAGAAAACAATCAAAAATTCTTATTTTAAATTACTTTATATGTTAATTAAAAATAATATAACTTTGACCAATGAAATTATTCCAAATAAGTATACATTAAACGGTGACGGAACGTTTAAAAAATAGTTTTACCAGGTTCCAATTCCTTGGTTAAAAAATCTCTTAGAATATTTTTACCAATATTTTGCTGTTTTACATTTATTCTTATTGTAGCTTGTTCTTTCTTTACAGTTGAAGTGTATAATTTCTGCTAATTAATTTTTTAAATTTTATGATTAGAAATTAAATTTATTTATTGTTATTACTTATGTTTATACATAGTTATTAGTACATGCATTGAATATACCTATTATAAAGTGTTAATATAATAATATATACCTACCTAATACCTATGTATTATAAGTATTCAATAAAATCTTAAATATATATATTCAGTTTAAATTCTTTTCCAAATCAAACCATTATAACTATAACACAAAAATATTTTCATTAATTTTAAGTGTTTATTAATTGACCGATAGAGAGTTAACCATAAGTAATGCACAATACTTATATTATTACTTATACTACCGATTGAATGTATGATGCGTTACTAATGATTCACTCTGTATATCATGTAGTATATATATCCGATATCCGGATAAGCATGCGGCATATTACGATCGGCTATATTACTTAATGCATGTACGATATTACTATTATCGTTAGAGGAAGAATGTAGGACATGAGTGCAAGTCAAGAAGGATTTTATTTATCATATCCATCATATTTATACCGAAACGGGACATGTGAAGGGAATTGGTGGCGGATGTTTATAAGTAATTTGGTAAGTTTTCGTGAGTGGCCCTTCCCATTGTAGGAATCTCACCCTTTTCCCATTCTCCTTATTAAATATGTGGGTTGGAAGTTCTCCCTCGTTTCCCTCCGTATTGAAATGTCGATTGACCACAAAGGGCCCTAAATACATCCATTCTCTCCCTTCCCAAATCCACATTTGCCCCTCAAAGGCCCTCAAAGGCGTCAAAGGGCTGTGTGTTTAATCCACTCGACTTGTTTCTCCTCCTGTGGCCAGTTGCGGAGATCTCCAAAAGGGTTGACTTTTCCGCCTGTCTGTCAATCCCAAATTGACGTTTGACTCCCCCAACTGACTCAAATTCATTCAGCTGCTTTCTCATTGTCTTCAAAACTCTCAAAATTCTCTTTGATCCTTAAACTCAAGCTCAACCTCCGCTAAATGTAAGTTAGAGGTTGAGCTTCAATTGAAGTTAAGTTAAGCTTGAGCGTATGTACCATATATGAGTCTAATATATATATGATTGTATGAGAATATGTATATTGTGAATGAGTGTATGAGCGTAAGTATATGAGCGTATGAGCGTCTGTAGTTCTGTATGAACGGTGCTGAACGGAGGAGGTGTGGTCGGGTAACTGCACGGTCGAAGGCCTCCGTCCCCGCCCTCATCCCCCAAATTCCTTAAACCCAATTAAAGACTCCCTCTAAAACAAATCCGACTCCCGACGCCCACCGGTCCGACGAGGACGGAAAAGGCCGAGGAAACGTCATCAATTTCATTCCCCGCTCCGCCCACTCAAAGAGGGGCAAAAACATCTCAAGGGTTCACGACGTTGGGCCGAAGTTCTGAGAACAAAAAGGCACCCTTGAGAAATAATTATACCCTCTTTACTCAAAAATATGCTTAATATTACGCCCTGACTTATGACTACAAACCATCATACATTTATTTACCTCCACTCTTATGAATATGAACTCTTATGCATATACCATTACTCAGAAAAATGAAACTTTGTAGTGTTTGTGGATGTAATGTAATAAATACATATTTTACATTGTTAAGCGAAACAACTCCAGCAGGCTCCAACTTGTAAATTCTGGTCATAAAGTAACGCGTTTAGATTTGATTTCATGTTTGATTTACTTTGTTTGATTTTCAGATTAAAAATTAATTAAAAGACTTATTAAAAGATTAATTAAAAATCCAAAGAACCTGATTAGTCCATATCAAATTACTCATACAAATAATACTAATATTTACATAAATCTATCTGTATTTAATACATACTACATACAATATAATATGATACATTTCCGCGGTATTATGTACATAGATACAAATACTAATCTGTTAATATGGATTTTAGAATGAATTTGATAAGGGTTTAATTTAAGCCAATTTCATTTATTTAATACAGTCATACAAAATATTTAATTTAATATATTCTAATTTATATTTATATTTCATACAATCAGTAAAATATTCGTCCACTGGTTCAATCATTAATTTCATTTAATATTGTAAATGAGATTAATGATTGTACCATCAAATATTTTGTGTAAAAACAAAAGGGTTATTTTGAATTGAGACAGGAAACTTGAATTATTTTTAAGGCCCTTTGTCTAATGGAAATGGGAGATATCGTTAGCATAATTATATAAGATAGATGTTAAAAGTATACAATATAATGTACTGTGTCTGTATATATGTTAAATGTATAAGTCTGGATCTCGTCATGATGTGATTATGACATTCGGTCCCATCTTGTTTGCTCAACGAGGAGAAGCATATAATTTCACTCATTGTTTATGTAGGAAGTTAATAGTAGTGGAAAAGACTCACCTGCTTATTAACCCAACCATCTCGTCCCCTCCATTATGTTGAATTACGGCTCTGTGGGTTTTTCTCTCCCTTCGGCCACCCTCAAAATATCCTTCAAAGCAGATGACCATCGGATCAATCCATCCATAAGGAAATCTTCATTCCAATCTCGTTTTCCTTTCATTATCCTAATTACAATCATTATTAACCACTTACAGTCCCAGTGAGTAAATAAGTAAATGTGAACATCACGAGACTTCAAAAAACCAAAACCATTCAAAAGATAGATGAAAAATTGAAGTAGCAAAAGATCCCTTTACTTATGTACCTGTACAGGGTGGGCCATGATTTCCTTTCTTTGTATACGATTGTTTATTAAAAAAGAATGCAACTTATGGCCCACCTTTTACAGACACTTTTACTTGCTGCACGTAACAAAGTGAAAAGGAGAGCCTGATTGTCCAAATTGTCTAATACCTAATTGTGTTATCCCTAGACCATAAATTCAGTTCTTTTAATAACCTAACCTAACCTAACCTAAGACTTGTTTATAAGACTTGGATTTAGGAGCATCCGTTGTTGTTTTCGCATCTGTTGTATTTGGGGAAAGGAGTTGATTGTTGATGAGTTCCTCCCACAGATTCTCATTTGAGTCTTTTGACACACATCTGTCTGTCGGCCCAATCACTACCTTTTATTTATTTCCTCTCTCCTCCCACGAACCCAACGATACATCCAGAACATCCACGATACATCCAAGGGCGGACGTTGAAGGGAAACCGGGGAAGGATTCGTGTTAAAAGTCTATAAATTTTTTTAAAAAATGTTTTATCTAACGGTTTTATCATACAAAGCTTCGACTATTTATGGATTTATAGCTTCCAATCACCAGACGATAAATAAGATGATAAAAATGGTAAAATGCATTAATTTATTATAATTAAATTATTATAATTTATGGTTTTTATTTCTAATATAAATTAACGTTAATATTTAGATTTTATGTAGATTTTACATTATTCATGTTTAATAGAAATAGACACTTTGAAGTTTAAAGTCATTTAAAGTTTACCTAATACATATAAACTTACATTTAACATTTATTGTTATAAACATACATTTATTGTAATGAAAAAATAGTTAAAATATGGTTTTATGGAATGTTTTACAGTCCTTTATATTTAGTTACATAAGCGTTCATATTTAGTTAAATACTAATTAAATACATGATTTTGTACATTGTATCTTAATACTGACCATTTGAGCACTTTAATTCAATCTTAATATTTTAAGTCTCATATTCATAAAAAAGAGAATGAATGAAATCATATGAAAATACAAATAAAAGAAATACTGTATTGTGAATGTTCTCATACTAAATACATTTCTCCTATTGTTGTATCAGTCGTTGAGTTTGAATGGGGAGAATCCAAAGATGAATAAATGTGATCTCCATTCAAATCTTCTTCCACTTTAATCTCATGGTTTGGATAACTTTGGATTCTCCGATTCAAATTCTGCCCTTGGGTCAAAATTCCTCTCAGATCGGCCCAAAAAGTCTGGGAAAAAGAATCTAATGAATTTAAGTCTGGTGGAAGTCTCCTTCCGTTCCTCCCCCCTTCGCCTATGATAAAGTACAGGGGCGGGGATTGAAGTCGGGACGCGGACCTTGCCCGAGCCAAAGCATCAAAGAATCCACACTCGCTATAAAGATGATAAGATAAAAGGACCAGAACAACACGAGAGACTTTCATTGCTTCCACCATCAGCCCAGGGCTCCAAGGGGAACCAATTATTGGTAAGTCACGGAAATGAAGACACAGACGGTCGCCGTTGTTTTGCTCCAAATAATTCCTATTAATAAATAAATAAAGTGAAATTCATCATTTCTCTCCATAATAAATAAATAAAGTGAAATTCATTATTTCTCTCCATAATAAATATTTAACTATTGAGTCTATATAAATATTTAACCATTCACTCCTATTGTAAATATTTAGCGATTGAGTCTATTTAAATATTTAACGATTTATGTTAAGGTACAAATGGCAATTATACCATCATAAAAATTATTAATAATGCAATAACTGGGTCAAACTAATAAATATTTTAGAATTGTCAGTAATTTATTATTTGTATACTTCTCTATTAGTGAATTTTAGTTTAAATTAAACTGTCAATTTTTTATGATTAATTAATTAGTTAATTTAATTTAATTAATTGACTTACGTTATTTTGTTAACAACTCCATCTTCATCCTTTTGCGAATAAAGGAAATAAGCATCAAACAGTTTCTCGTCTTTTGGTTCTTCCCGGGTGAAACAATTCCCGAATTTCTGTTTTTCACCTCCTTCCAAAATATGTTTCACAAGGATGAGCAAAAGTCCAAGAAGCGCCGTCCCGCTAATTAAAATCGACAAAACCATGGTCCAAAACACAGCCGAGGATTCTTCTTCAACGTATCTTTCTTCTCTTTCATTCTTCTTAATTGAAGTTTCATTATAACAAGGTTCACAATTCCCGAAATCCACTTTGACCTCATGACCCCACTGACCCATTGAGATTTCATTCCGCTGTCGACAATCACAAGAATTGGGATTTCCCCCAAGGGCCAAATAAACCCCCGGATTTTTAAACC
Source organism: Neelides folsomi (assembly GCA_034687125.1). Lineage (NCBI taxonomy): Eukaryota > Metazoa > Arthropoda > Collembola > Neelipleona > Neelidae > Neelides > Neelides folsomi. Next base: position 133,320 of record JAQGBZ010000160.1, on the reverse strand, counting down.
CAATAAACTTAAACTCCAAAATCGAATTCCCCTCCAAATTCAAAACCCTCAAATTCGCCAAATTCGCAAACGCGTTTTCCACAACAAAGGAAATTTCATTATGTTGGAGATAAATGAATTCAAGAAGTGGCGTATCATGAAATTGAGTTTCAATCCGTTCGAGTCGATTTCGTTCAAGATGAATTTTTATAAGCGATTTAAGTCCGTTAAAACTCCGATTAGAGATTTGCTCAATCCTTGAAGAATTTAAATACAAAGTTTCCAACCATCGTTTTCCGATAAATCCATGCGGGGAAAGATTTTGAATAAAATTCCCATCCAGCCAAAGTTCCTTCGTCTCCATTGGGATTTTCAGTGGGAGAACGAAAGCAGAAGTTTTCGAACATTTGACAATGTTGAGGTCAAGACCTTTAGCACACGAACAGGAGGTCGGACAGGTCATGGCACAATCACAAGCTTCGAACTCACAACAGCCGCATTCATCTGGACAGATTGATTCATAAGGGCAAAGTGAGTTTTCACTTTCGGTCGAATTTATCGAATTTCCATTTAGCGAATTTCCATTTATTGAATTACATCGAATTTGATCGAAATCGAGAATTTGGTCAGATTTGGTCAAACAAGAACAAATTAACGGATTTCCACTAATTGAGATCTGGACAAGGGGAGAAGTCTGGGGAATGTATTTGAGCTCATTATTTCTTAAATCCATTTTCTTCAATGAGGGAGATTCGTCCAGGAAGGAAACAAGTTGAGAAATGAAATTAAAAGAAGCGAGGAACGTCTCAACATTGGGAGGAACACTTTTAACAATTTGGATCTCATTATGGGAAATGTCAACAACACGCAAATGATGGAAAGTGTCAAGGTCAACCTGGGTCATTTTGTTAAACGAGAGGTCAAGCCATTCAAGGGAGTCGGTTGTTTTAAAAAACTCAATTTCGTTCATGCTCACATTTAGCCATAACAAGGATTCGAAGGCAGATTCCATGTTTAAAGTTCCGGTTAACGAATTTGAATCAAGTCGGAGGGCCGTGAGGGTTTGGCAATTAAAATTGGCAATTATTCTTAACTGATTTTCTGCGACATTGAGAACTCGGAGATTCGGGAGAGATTCGCAAAGATCAGATGGAATTTTTTCTAATTGATTTCCGGCAAGTCTGAGACCGTAAAGATTCGTAAGATTTGAAAATCCCTCTGCTGATTTAATCCGATTGTCGCCAATGTCAAGAGTCTTCAAATTCCGTGCTTCGTTAATTACAAGTGGAATATTCGCGAATTGATTTCCGCTAAGCCCCAAATCCTCAAGGAGTTCCAAATGGGCAAAAGTTGTTTGGTTCAAATTCGCAATACGGTTATTATCCAAGAACAAATGACCCAAAAGTGGTAAATTAAAGGGTTGGATTTGCACAAGACGATTTCGACTCAAATCGAGTAGAACTAAAGATTTGAGGGAATTGAAAGCTTCTGGGTGGATCGAATCAATTGAATTTGAATCGATGTATAAAGAACGGAGTGAATGAAGTTGAGAGAAAAGTTTTTGATCGATGGAGGTCAAGTGGTTTGAAGAAAGACGGACAATTTGGAGCTGGACGTTTTTTTGGAATAAATCTCCTTTAATTGTGTGGGAGGTGAGGGCGTTGGAGGAGATGTCAAGGGTCAGAAGTGAGGAGAAGGAGGAGATGAACAAACTTGGGATTGAGATGATTTTGTTGTTTGTTAAGGTGAGGGACGTGATCGGAACGGCGCCTGGACGGCCGGAGATCAAATTGGTCATTTTCCCACATCTTGAAATGGTCAAGTGGGAAATACGTGGAAGAAGACGAAGAACCAACGTTGGGGATTCTTCTTCTTTCGTCGCCCCTCGACAGAACACAATTAATTCTCGGACCTGTAATTAAATTAATTTTAAATTATTTATATATTTAAATATGATTTAGATAAATATTATAGTAAACTATGATAGTAAGCATAACTTAATGATGTTTTTTTCATAATAATTTATTCCATTTAATTTTAAATAAAATCATTCCAATAACAAGATTTTAACATTTTAACATTTAGTTTTTCTTCTCTTTTAATGTCTTGATATTTATGTTATTTTAATAGCATTGTCATTATTTGAGCAAAAAGTAAAACAATAATTAAATGAAAGGAAATAATTAAAAAACTAAAATGCAATGATTAATAGTGTCATTAATATAATAGGAATAATTGTAGTTTAATATTAATGTTTACCTTATTTTCAATATCTTCTTCAAGAACCATATTTAAATTCACGTCGTCTGAAAGTGAATTGACTGAACACTGAAGTGACGAATTATTTGTTCTCCATAAACAATGAGGATCACTGATAAGTTCCGATGAAGTTAAAGAAGTTAATGAAGATAAATAAACTGAGATAATGAGTTTGGTAAGTAAAGATGAAATAATTAAATTGTGGTTTTCCATGTTCACTTTTGTTCACTTTTAAGTGAACAAGTGCACTTGTGGGTTTGAGGGCGGAGAAGAACTTGAAGTGGAGGGTCGAAGGTTTGGTTAGGAACTGAAGTGAAAAACGTTTTCCCACACTTTTAAACTCCCAAGGGCCAAGGGTGGTTTTCGACTCAAATTTCATGGGGGTTGGGAAAGGGAAAGGGGTGGGCCCTTTCCAATACAAACACCTTTGTTCTAATCTTCCAATCCAATTACCGATCATAATAATAGTGCCAATTAGAATTAAATTAATTGATTAGAATCATTTAATAATGATTAACAATTTAATTAACTTTTATTAAACATTATATTTCATGAATTAAATACAGCTATAATAAATACATTCCATCTACTAAACTATTATTTACAATATTTTACATTATCTACATTAATTAAAAGCTAAGTTTATTAAAAGTTAAATTACCTTAAAGTTAAGTCCATTAAAAGACATAAATAAGATTGAATTAAATAAATAATAAAAATATCACAGATCTATTGTAGACATAATAATGTTTTAACTTATTTAACATTGGGATTAAATTGGATTATTTCATATTAAAATAATTTCCCCTAATTTAATTAAAAAGTTAAACCATTGAGTATTTGATTTATTTGAGCTCGTGTTGGTTTGAGTTGGAATTGTTGGATGGGTTGTAACGGTCGATCAAACGCCGCGGTTTGAGCTTCGCCTTTTATAGCTTCGAACGATTGAATTGGTTAGCGGTTTTGAGCATTTGGGTCCATTGTGTGGATCTCTTCTGGTTCCGTTTGGACAAGGAACGGGACGGATCGAATTGGCATTGAAGATCGGAGATGTCCAAACGATTGGGAACAAAATTTGCAAGATGAAAAGACCAAGAAAAGCAATTGGGCAAAAATGAAACTTCATTCTCTTCCTCAGTCCCTGTACAAAATTAAAAGTTAAGTCTGAGTTTCGAATAATTTGTTATTATAAAATTAATATTAAATCAATAGCAGTTATTTAATTATCAGAATTTTTTAATAAGATTATTTATTAAGTCTGTAATAAAAGTGTTATAAATTACAATTTGTCGAAGTTTGAATTGGAGCTGAAGGAGTTTAGTAATTGAAGGAGTTTAATTGAAGAAAGTTAATTGGGATTGTTAATTGAGGTCCGTGACCGTTTCTTTCAAAGAAAGTTTTGATTTTAATTTTCTCCATAAAACTTTTCCCGTCACTTTATAAAGGCGTTTGGCAGATACTCAAAAGAGAAAATGTTGTCAAGATATCAAAAGTATTTTATCTCCAATTTATCAATCCATCGATAATCCAAAATTCCAATCCAATTGATAACCCCCAAACCAATTAACAATCCAAATGAAGTTTAATGAAGTTTAATGAAGCTTATAGATTTTGGATTGATTTAAAAGATACTATGGAAATATATAATATAATTAATAGGGAAATTAAATGGAAATTCGATATGGAGAGTTGGAATTGATTAGACAATTAATATATTATGGATATGCCAAATGTGGAAAAGCCACATTTACGTAATTAAATAATAATCAAGCTTATTTAATTAAGTGCGTCAAAATATATATTCATTATTGCTTCATCTTCATTTTTTATTATTCATATTATTTCATATGATAAGGATCATTCTGGGTTTCTATATTTAATGAAATTCAAATAGGTTGTTTTCCATGAAATTCTGTTTATTTGGGAAAAAGATTAAATAAATTCACTGTACTTAACATTAATTATATAAAACCACTCTTAACATTAAACTTGTCATAATAAGATACAAAGTAAGGCAGTTATTCTAACATATAAAATCATTAACCTTTATTACTTAAATGACTTATATTATGAATAATATTATGAAACAACTTTATATAAAATTCATACGAGTTGTAGTTTTATATTTATCACTCTTTATATAAAAAACGTACCTCTGAACAAGTTGTAATCTCATCTCTATTAAGTTAATAGTATTAACTAGCTTGATATTATACTTAATAAATACAAATGCACATTACAAAATTCATCATAAGTACAAGTTTAGTTAAGTACGTAAAAATTAGATTAAAATTACAGTTTTTTCATAGTAGGCACTTTTAAGTTAAATGAACATATAGCATTACACATCTACATTAAAAAATTAACGTATATAATATATATTAATTATAATCATAAAAGTATAAAATTGCATTAAATATTCTATCAATATAACTTCAGTTGACGGATTCATTTAGGTAATTGATAGTTTCCTCCAGAATAGACCAGATGATTTTGAGTGACCTTTGAATCAAGGAATTTCTGGAGTTCTTCAAGACTGCACTCAACAGTTGCAAACAATTTGAGCATCGAGTGAATTCGGGAAAGTGGGAGAGAATCCAAGTTAGTTAACATTCCCTCAATGTAAGACCAAAACATCTGGAAAGAAAATAATCACATTAACCATTAACATCATATTAACAGAATTAAAAACATTAAAACTCAATTAAACTAAACATTAAATCTACATTAAACATTAAATCTCAACATAATTTTAAAATCTTACTTGAAGTTCTTCTTCTCTTTGTGTTGATGTTGAGGTCATTGGGCTATACATTTCAGCTTCGTCCATGAATTTGTTCAAATTCACACCGGTGGCTTTTTCTTCTGGGTTGATTCCTTCACTGACTTTATAAACATCTGGACTGGATTGATATAAAATTCCCTATAATAAAATAATAATGAGTTATTTATTGATTTAAGATATTTAATTAAGTAAAGTTAAGATATTTAATTGTTATATTATGTTTGCAAATTATGGTTTGTATAATAATGACCTTTGAAATCCAAAAAGAAATTCTCGATCGTAAAGTTACTTGTGATAAACACAACTTTTTACATAAATCTTTCAACTCCCATGTTTCTAAATACAAAATTCGTTTAATTTTTTTTAATTATTCAAATTTAAGTATTCTAAATGAATATAATTAATAGATACGTATAAGGATATATTCTTATATAAATTGACTTATCATACATAATATCATATTATGATTAAAATTTTAAATTACCCTTTTCTTGAAACATATAAATAATTGAAGCTTGAGTTGGATTAACGTTAAAAGTTGCTTTTGTTCCATCATTACTTTCAAGTTCTATTTCAACATTTCCAATATGTTTTTGCCATTCGAGTGTTCGATTTCCTTTTATCATCTCAAAAGCTTTTGTGTATTTTTCAAACGCTTCCGTAATAACTTGAGGAATTTCAAGATTTTCTGGTTTAAATGCAGGCCAAAATTGGGCAGAAACAATAAGACCCGTAACATGAACATCCTGAAATCAAATAAAAAATATATTTAACTTAAACGTAATCATTAAATTAAATGTTTAACCTCATTAGCAAGAATTGCTTCTTCTTCTTCATAAAATCGAACATTGAGTCTTTGCGAGTCAGAAACATCTTTCAACATCACTTCACATTTTTGAAGTTCCGATTCACCAAATCTTAATTTGAGCAATTCCAAACATTTAATTTCTCTTGTAATAGCCGTTGTAGTTGGTTTCGTCATTTTTAACAATCTGTCTGCTAACAATGCTCGATATTCGTCAATGAAAAGACTTTTGGATCCATAGATTGAAACAAGGGCGTGAATTAAATCTGATTTTCTCAAGTTGTGTGTGTCTTTTGGTACATCAATTGGATCTAAAACAAAACAAAAACATTACATTAACAAAAATTACATTAACAAAATAAACATTCATTAGCAAAATATAATTCGAGATTTACTAAATGTAATTAAAACTCAATACGTGGTTAAGATAATTAATTAATTAATAATTTGTAAAAAATAATTTTGAATTTTACCTGGCTCCCATTCGTTCCAATTACTTCCAATAATTTTAATTTTCCTTTCTGCAAAAACGGGATTTCTCAAAAGTTCCTCAGCCAAATCTCCAGATTCTTCAGTTAAACTCACAAGAATCACTCGCACGGTTTCATCTCTTAGCTTTAGATAATCACTAGAAAGTAATTCAAATAATATTAACAGGGAGAGAATTAGATTAATTTATTAATTTATTTATTTAGTAGTATGAGAAAAAAGTATGATTTTATACCGAACAGAAGGAGTGACAAGTTGAATTAAAATCCCACTTGGGTCAACAATTTTAAGAGCTCTGACAGTTGAGACATATGCTTCTAAAACATCCGATGTGTTGACTCCCGCATTCAACAAACGTCGATCAAGAGCTGCTTTTAATTTCGTCACTAATTGAGTTCTCAACGGCACCACTTTCATACAATTTTTCAAATCCTCCAGAATTGGTTGAGATTCGGGGAAATCTATTAAAATCAAATATTGTTTTTAAAACTTTAATTGTGTATTAAATCTTAAATAATAAAACTTAAATCTCAATTAACCAAATGTTAAACACTATAAACTTCTCGACATTTAATTAAACTAGCAATAAAATACACATTTGATATTAAATTAAAAATTATTGCTAAAATCTTACCAATTATAATTGAAAACATTTCATTAATAATCGTTTTCCCATAAAATTCATGTAAAATGTATTTGAATTCTTTTTCCATTTCAGGCAGAACGGATCCTTCCATTGTGGGATAAACAATTTGGACCCAAGGGAGCATTTTACTTTCAAGCCACTGAAATATTAAATATTTGATCAAAATATTAAAATATATTATATACATAAAACAATTATAAAACTTCAATAACTTTTAAAAGAGAATTAATGCCTTTTGCAAAATACTATTAATGACCTTAATTAAGATATTAAATTAATGATAAAAACCTCTGTGAGTTCATTCAAATGACTCGATTCATATTTCCCAATGCATTTTTCCATGATACGTTTTTGTATCTTTATTTTGATCACATTGTATACTCTTGGGCCAGCCAATTCATCTTTTAACCCAAGAATATGAATAGCACTAGAATCATTAATTTTAATTAGTTAACTCATTTAATCATTAATGGCTAGTTAGTTAAAATACAAGATATCAGTTAAATAAAAATTTATTTTAACAATAACTTACGAGTTTGCTTCAGTAAATAAATTGACAAGTTGTGGACAAATACATTCAGTACTTTTACAACATTTGCATCTTTTTGCATTATTTTCATTCGATGTGTCGAGATCGGTGATGCTTGTGTTAAAACCCTCGTCTTCATAACACATGGCTTCGAATCCAATTGAGTAAAAACGCTCAAATAAATCTTTTGAATAACTCACTCCTAATTTCTTCAAACTCAATGAGGAATTTAAAGAGCCGGAGAGATTCTCAGAAAAGAATTTGAAAGTGTCAAAGGGGAAACCCCGAAGGAGAGATTTCTGTCCTAATGAAGGATTTGATTTAATTTCTTTGATAAAACATTGGGCCATTTGGGAAGTCACTTCGTAAATGAATTGAATGCAATTCCTTGGAAAGTCCGGCGACCCTTCAGGATTTGATTCTTCGAACTTTTTAAAATCGTCCAACCGAGACCAAAATTGTCTTGGCATTGTTGCTGACCATTCAATGATTTTTTTCAAATCTTCGCCATTTACCTTTTTTTAAATTATCATTAATTTGATTTGCTAACATTTAATTTTATTAGTAAGTGTAGTGAAAATAATTGTAAGGTAATTAAACTAAAAAACACAATAATTAATAAAAACGCAATAAAAATGAATTTTTTATGTAATAAAGTAAATATAGTTAAATATAATTTTTAAACCTCTTTTGAAGATTTTGAACATTCTGGTGTTTCTTCATCACTTTTAAGATGGTCCAAAATCCTTTTATCTCCAGTGACTTTATGAAATGGATTTAAATTCAATGTTGATGAATATGGCGAATTGCTGATTTTTAATCTTTTAACTGGCAATGATTTGGCTCCTTCTTCAGTGGATGAAGAATCATCGAGATTTTGATCACTATCCATCGGCTCATCAAAATCTGCTATTAAAATTAATAAAATTTTAATGCTGAGTTATAATATATAAAAAGGAAAAATACATTTATGTATTATTATTTATAAATAATTTTAATGTCAATTAACAATGTTAATTGAACTCGTTGATTAATGACATTTTCTTATTTTAGGTCATGTGGTTGTAAAGGTCATACCTTGTTTAGAAGAATCTTCTGAAATTTTCGATCCAAACAATGCAAAAGGAGCCAATTTATTCACTTTGGGATCATCTTCATTCTTTTGAGAATAATTGGGAAGATTTTCGGCTTCTTCCAATGATAAACAATCGGGTTTTCTCATCTCAAGGAAAAGGAAAACGGGATCTTCGTCTGATGGGATTTCTTTATTTTTGTGTAGCTGCGGTGTCTTGTTTTTTAATGGCGATTTGTATAAAGGGTTCAAATAGAGCTTCCGCATCTCCTTATTCATGGGGGCATAAATCGGCGAATATCCGTAAGCACCTTCGATGACAATTGCAAGCTGCACATCTGTAATTAAAGTAATGATAATCATACATTAGCTATCTAATTTAACGAGTAATAATATTTAGATGGATATAATAAAGTTATTGATAATTAAATTAAATTACTATCAACGTCAAACGAATCATCTTCAATATTTGAATCATTTGAAACTTCTTCGAATTGGAGTTCAGTCGAACGAGCAAATGTTTCTGTAAGTCGGGCCATGTTTGCCCTTAGCTCCGATTCGGTGGTATTGGACATTTGATCCAATTAACAATATTTAAGTTTTATGTTTAACTACGGTTAGGTTAATTTAATTATGTTAACATTTTAAAATAATAAATGTTTCTTCAGTTTCTTATTTCTTCTTCGCAAAATACGCCGAATAGAAAAGCACAGTATTATTTGAATATAAATATAGCAAGTTTTATCATCTACCCATTTCACAAATATCATATAACCCCTTTTGGCGATTTTTCTATAAAACTAATGTTGATTTATTAATTTGTTTCAATAAATTATAATCATTGACTCTTACAAAAAATAAAGTTAGATTAAATATCTATGATGTGCAAAGTTAGCTAATTAAACATAGATGATTGTTGTATTCGGATGCTTTAATTAAAACAATGCATCTTTATATCATTTATGAAAAACTTTTATTATTTTTTGCTAAGTATTAAATTGAGATAAATAACATAAACTTAAATGTCAAACCCATTAAGAGCTTTTGCTTTTATAATATCAAATTATCTACAATAACAATAAATATTAAATTGACAAAAGACTAATAAGAAACTCGATTGTAAAAAAAGATTAAAGGGGAGATTTATCCCAAGCCATGGGATCTCTTCAGCCCTTCGTTCAACATCTTTTGCTTTTCTTGTTTTTCTACAAATGCGTTGAGAGCCAATTGGATCTTATCTTTTTTAAGAGCATCAGTTTTAATGTAATTTTCTAACTTTTTAATTGGATCAGAGGTCGATTTTGACTCAATGCTGGAACTTGCCGATGGGAAAAGTTCAAAGAATAATTCAACGAGTTTCACAGCATCATCAAATCTGAACAAAATAACAAAACACAAATTAATTTTTACACATGAAACTTTAATGAACTTAAAACTCTTAAATTTCATAATCTTTAAATTTCACATTTCAATTAAATCTTATTTCTATTTTCAATTAAATCTTAAAATTTCTAATTTAATTTGAATATTAATTGACTTTCGCGTTTACCTTTCGTTTTTAAGAAGGAAATAGATGAAATCGTCCATATTCCTTCTTCTGACAAGATGGAAGGTCATCGGACCGAAATGTCGAGTCGATCTGAGGAAATCGTAATGTCCCATTTCGTTGATTCTCTCATAGGTCGTTTCCGCAGTTGAAATATAACGCGGATCATCTGGCTCTAACTGCAAACAAGCCCTGTCCAATATGAACTCGTACACGTTGTCGGTTGGCGATGCCCGATCGAGGACCTCTTTAAGAATTGGCGGATCGAACATTCGAGGATTAACAACATGCTTCCCAGCCACAGGAAAATAAACATTGATTAGTTTTTCTCGTTCTTCCCATGATGCATAACGAAGAGTTCCATCTGGATCTCGGGCAACGATCGTTCGCTCCTAAAACATGATTATTATTTAACAATAATAAAATTATAGTAATTAATAAAATTAATAGTAATTAACAAAATTAATTAATTAATTAAATACCTTGTGGTTAACATCAAAAGAAGTATCAATCATGAGAAGCGTACTGGAAGTCAATCCTTGAACCTGAGGATCGAAACTGAGAGTTTTATTAATTGGCTTTCTTGGATTCAGAACTGGTGGCATTTGGAGAAGTTTGTCGGCTTTTGCTTTTGCTTCATCAAGGGCTTCTTCTAATTGTTTCTCGGTCATGAATGTATACTGTGGCTCTTTTAATTTATTCCCGATCTTCCGATGATGAAATACCCGGGATGGCTCATAGCCGGTCAATTCTTTAAGAAGTTCTTGAACTTTCGGGGTTCTGAAGAGTTTGATTACTCGTTCGTCTTGGGATTGTGGATCTAATGAATATGAACATTTAACATTTTACTATAATGTTTAATGTTTAATAATGTTTAATGTACTTTGCTGCTGTATAAATTTTTTAAAATAATTTATTATATGAGGATAATTGTTTAACTATTATTCTGCTTTCATGTAAGTAATAATTATTTACCGTCTTTTGTTTTTGTTGTATCTTTTGAAAATTTGATCTCTTGGATGGAAATTTGCCTTGTTGAAATAAATTGTGAATTGGTGAAGGTTGAAGGAGCCTTATAAATATTATGCAAGAATCTTAAATTATTTATGATTCCTTTCTTCATCTTGATGATTTTCTAAAATAATTAGGGTTTAATGTTTAGAGTAATTACTGTTAAGATAGTTAAGTTGGTTAGGAAAATAATAGTGAAAAAATTGCCCACTTCGGCAAATTGTACGAATTTGGGGTTCGCAAGAGCCGATTTATTCTCTCATATCGCGATTGTCTCAAAGAACCCAAAACGTTCAATTTTTCCTATCGCCTTCTCAACTCTTAATTTTATAACAACTCAATGACCTTTGGACTTACTTATTTGAATTACGAGAAAATCTTTAATAAAATGTAATTTAGTTTCTAATCATAATTTAATTGCTCAATTAGTTAATTAGATTGAGAGGGGTAAAATTCATCATGGTCAACATAGTCGAGGTTCCAACGATGGATGAAACTGCCGGATCCAAAGTGAAGAAGTCCAAAGGGAATTCCCTCAAGGGGAGGAAGTCAGCTTTCAAAAAGGTCAAATTGGCCAAAGCCGGTGGAAAAGGAAAAGAAATGGAAAAATTGGATTCGCAAATTGCCAACGAACTTCTTAATGTTGGAGAGATCGAGAAGAAGATCGAAGCTCAAGGATTTAAAGGACTCGTCCCGAAAGTCCAGGTCAGCTCCAAGAAAGGAGTCGTTCGAAGTGGAAGCAGAGGGAAAGATAAACGGAACGGAAACAGTGAATTTAAATACAAAGGATCAAAATCAGTCCCACATGTTTGAATTTATATATTTAAATAATAATATAAATATAAAATTATAATTACTCTTTAATTATTTATTTTAATTGTTGTTAATTAATTATTTGTTAATTTAGGCGAGCCATTTCACAAAGATCAGCCCAGAATTTTTCGGCGATGTCAAACCAATTCAATCTGAAGGAGCCAATGCAAAGGAGATTGGAAATGCTAAAGAGAAAAGAAGGCAAGAAATCGTTGAAAAAGTGAAAGAGGAAAAAGCACGGAAAGAGCGAGTAAACATTTATCTTAATTATAATTAAAAATTTTAAAGTTTATTACTAAAGTTTTAATTCATTCAATGTCAGTTTAATGTAAATATTAAATTTAATGTATTGTATTAAGTTTTAGGATACTGTTTAGTTAATTGAAGTTAATTGTAATTAGTTGTACTTAAAAGTGGTTTGTTTTTAAGGCAATTGAAATGGACTTTACATTGGGAACGCCAGAAAATCCAAGCGTGCAAAGGTCAATCTCCTACAAAGATGCTCTTAAGACCCTCGGCCTCGACGAACTTATCCTTGAAGAAATGAAAGACAAATCAGCCAAGGAAGAAAAGGCAAAATTGTCATCGGTTAAAGCTGGTGCAAAAGAATCGGTCAAATCAGCAGGGAAATCCTCCGAAGCTGAAGGAATCATCAAAAACAAGTCGTTGGACAAATCCAGGAAACCTTCAGGAGCCAAAAAGCCCGAAAGCAAGAAATTCGACGGGGTTCCGAAGAAATCTGAAGATTTGAAAAAATCCGTGGTTTTGAAGAAATCTGAAGATTTGAAGAAAGCCGAAGATTCCAAAAAACCCGTAATTCTGAAATCCGAAGAATTCAAAAAATCCGAAGTTCAGAAGAAATCGGAGGATTCGAAGAAGCCCGAAATTCTGAAGAAACCCGAAGTTCCAAAAAAATCCGAAGATTGGAATAAAAAAATCGGGGAAATTCCTAAAAAACTGGACGAGATCATTGCCGAGTACAAAAAGGCCACCAAAGAGGCAAAATTGACCACAGAGGAAATTCCATCACCCACTCCGAAGAAAGTCGCCTTCAAAGATGAAAAATCGAAGAAGGGAATTTTGACCATTCCGACTGTCCCTCCGGTTCCGCCGCTTCCCGTTGAATCTTCCAGTGGTGAACTTGAAGAAATCGTGGCCAAGCAGAAGCGCAAGGGGAAATCGGTCTTTTCGGACAAAAGCATTCTTGAAGCTGAAAGCGGCAAGTTTGTCAAAGTGTTCAAGCAGATTCAATTCGTGGAAAGTTCTCAGAGCACGAAGGAAAGCAATCTCCAATTGCCTGTCCAGAAACCTCGACGTTCGCGAACTCGCAAAGGAGTCAAAGCCTCAAAATCATAAATCAACTTCTTCAGCAACTTACAACTTACACTGCTTATTACTGTACTTATGCAAAATTAATATAAAAACAAATTACAAGTTTCATATCATAATCTTAACGCAACAAATAGTTAATTAACCAAATTAATTTTAGCATTGTTTAAGATTATTCCATCATACAAAAATTAATTATTTTGCGCATAAATTGTCCAATTGGAATCAAAATTGTTTGTTCAATATTTTGCATATATCCAATTTATTTCATTTTATTAAATGTATGACTTAATCCTATATTCATTTAATATTATTCTGCATCAAGCATCATATACAGGGTGGGCCATAAGTATCTTTCTTTTTTATGATTGTATATTTAAAAAAGAAAGATATTTATGGCCCACCCTGTACAAATATATGTCATATTATTTATTATACTACATACATAAATACCTACTTTTCATACCTGTAATGTAAAGTGTTTAACACTACTTAACACTAGTTAACTACACTAGTTAACAGTAACTTTTAATTAACATTATTAATGTTACATAAAAATAATCCTCCCAGTCCCTGATAAATAATCTATAAAAAGCAAATAGTCAAGTTTTCAATGTCTAAAATATGGTAATTAAATATTGCTGACTGTTGATTTTAATTTCATAAACATTTGAAAATATTCCATTCTAATTTAACTAAGTAGACTCATTGGCTAATATTGTGGAAAAAATCAATAGTCATTGTCAGTACCCAAAGTTGTAACAATTCATTATTTATTTAAAATGGTTTTTCAAGGTTTTGCGTGGATGAAATTGATGAATAAATAGAAAATGAGAAGAAAACCGGCGAAAGCTTTTTAACTCTTTATCTTTTTATCCCCACAAACACAAACTCAAGCAATGTGAATAACAAATAACTATTAATTTATATGAGAGTTAAGGTTTTGAATTGAGTTATTTGGACTTAATGTTATAGAATAATTTACATACATTTATATATACCATAGTGGTATTAAAAATGTCCTCATAACTCATAGTATTTATACTTATACAGATATGTACATTATAATTTTCTACCTGTACTTATGGCTTATTCTTATTATCTAATATAGGAAGGTAAAGGTAAATATGAAATTTGTGTATATTGATGCTGACGAGTAGTGGAATGTGTGTCTTGTCTCGCGATGGCTCCGACTCGTCCTGGAATCGATTCCGTCCCCAAACTAGGTCTTATTCCCATTCCTCCAAACTCCTCAATTAATTGTCGATCAAACTGAGAGGGAGTGACACACAGCCCCAGTGTCACACTCCCTCCACAATCACTCTTCTAATTAAAATCTCAATTTCGCCACATCAACACCGCCACCACGAAAGTCATCAAAGAGAATTAATTACAGTAATTGAATTCCCGGTATTCTCTCAAAGCACTGATAGTTAGCCAACATAAGTAAATTTAGCCAATATAAGTAAATTTAGCCAATATATGAAAATTTAGCCAATATAAGTTTTCGCGAATATAAGTAAATTTTAGCAATATATGAAAATTATAGCCAATAATAAAATTAAAGGTTGGAGAGTAGTTTGAGATGTTTTAGATGGTGGAAGACTCCGCGTGGAATCTCCGCCCTCCCACATTCTCCGAGTGCGGGTTCTGCGGACGGGAATTTGGGTCAAAGAGTTTGGCCATTCATGAGCCCCAGTGTTTGAAGAAACTTCAGCAATCTCTGACGGCCGTCTCGCGGCCAAAGGAAGAGAAAAAGAGGAGACGACAAACTCAGAAACCCGCCGTTGTTCCCCCAATGAGAGAACAAATCAAACTTCCAAACATCTTCCCGCCATTGTATTCCCAATCTTTTTAAATATCCTTCTTTTCAGTATTTAAAAATTCTTCATATATTTTTTTCATTTTCCTTATTTCCATTTATTTTCCATTTATACAATTTGTGTTTATACACTATTTTTTTAATAAATTGAGTTTAGTTTAAAAAAGTGATTTGAGTGTGGAGAATTTTAAATTGATTATTGGATAATTTTTTATTTAAGGGTTAGACCTGGAACGGCGACGCTTCCAAGACCCAAAATTCTCAATATTGATTACATTTCTTACGACATGTCCGTGAGAAGAGTGGAGGATGACATTAGCCAACAAAACATGTTGGTTTTACCTTCCGTTTCTCCGCTACGTTCTCCGATGAGGAATGAGGTGAAGATAAACAATGTTTATATTTTTTTAAAAAAGTTAAGATTTAAAAAAAAGTAATTTAAATGAAACCTCAGTCGTAAAAAAGATATTTAAAAAAGTTACAAAAATACGATTTTTTTAAAATGCTAAAAAGGGTTAATTTTTTAAAAAATGTGTTTTTAAATGTTTGGAATGAAGGACGAAGGATTGCTGAGGAATCCCGATGGACTGAACTCACCTTTGGATCGTGCAGGTAAATGGATCTGTTGTGTGTGTGTCCCCTCGGATGGAAAATCCCCTTTGTGTCCTCGCCGGGTGTTCGACTCATTCCTGAGTGACAGGCGGGCGGAGGTCAATTCAGGGATTCAACCTCAATTTATGAGATTTCGCCCAGCCTCGACCCTCATCATTCCAAACACCCTTCCGAGGAGCTCAACATCTTGGACTTTCGTTCCAGCCACTAAAAGTAACAAAATAAATACAATCTATACAAATACAATAAATTAATTGTAACATTAATACTTCGTTTATGTGATTAACATGTCATGTTAATTTGAAGTTTGATCTTTGACCTTTTAGGACATTATGGAGATGGACGAGAGAACGAGTTTTCCTCATGTGAAGACTTTGAAATTCCACCAGAGGGAAGTGAAGGAGAAAGCCAAACGGGAAACTTTCACCAATTTGCAGAAAACGAAGAAGAACCCGTGAAAAAAGCTCAAACTTCGATTTCGGAAACTCCACCGAAATACTCAAATGTTTTTAATCCGATTCCATTAAATCAACCGATTTCTTCAGGGAT
The DNA here is from genome assembly GCA_034687125.1 of Neelides folsomi. Lineage (NCBI taxonomy): Eukaryota > Metazoa > Arthropoda > Collembola > Neelipleona > Neelidae > Neelides > Neelides folsomi. The sequence continues at coordinate 117,074 of JAQGBZ010000160.1, read as the reverse complement.
TTATAACCAGTTTGTTAAAAATACAATTTAATATAATATTTAAATAATCGTCATATTTAATACTCTAATTAACTTAATTATTTTGGTTAAAATTAAATATTAGGTGAGTGTTTTTATCTAATTACGAATCCGAAGTTAGTTTGCGTCGCTTGCGTAAAATAAAAAAGTTGCGAATATTTAAAATTTTTGCATCTGTATTATATTATATACAAAGGGATAGGTAATACAAAGCAAAAACGTTTCACAGAAAGGGGTAAATGCGATAAATTGCCTTTTGAATAACATACCAGCAAGAAAAAAGCCTTCTTTTAAACCTAATCTAACCTAATATAAATAATAACTAGAAATCAAAAATGATCAAACCTAACCTAACCAAATATAAATATAAACCATTAATTAAAAAAATATGTAAAATAAATTAAAATAATAAAACAAATCGATTAACCAATCGTAAAATTAAAGTTGAAACAAAGGAAGAAATGAAAATGGAAATGATTCGTTTTTAAAAATGAAAGGGAAAGAGAAAATAGAAGGTGGCCGCGCATAGTGCGGCCTATGCAAACCATTTAAACTTTAATTGCTCATAGCTCAGGAATGAGTCGAACACTTTTTTGTTTTACGCGAGCGACACAAACTAGTTTCAGATTCGTAATTAGCATAGTCGAATTAGTCTAAAATCACTCACCTTATATTTAATATCGCGCGTCCCCATATTCTAGACTTATACCATTATTTTATTAACTTTAATTAACTATTTTTAATAATTTCATAGTTAATAATTTAATTAGCTAAAATGTAGTTTTTGTATAGGATCGACGATAGATTCGGAGGAACAGAAACGGGAAGTGAACCAGATTGCGAATCAAATTCCGAATCTTCTTCTTTACTTCTTCGAAATTTGTCAACTCGACCTCATTTTCGGAAAAGGGGGAGAAAACCAGAAGAAAAATATTCCCAGCAAATTGGCCAATGGTCAACACAAAATGACTACCGTAATTGGCTAATGGGCCAAGTCAACAAACTCACCGATTCTTATCTTCTCAACAATAGATTATTTGACGCTTATGAAGGTAAAGAAGAAGATGATTTTGTTGTTCTTGAACGAAGATCTTCCTCCGCTCCGCCGCCAATCAATTTCATAGATTATGAACAAATGGATCAAATGTACACAACCGACACAGACGACAACAACACAATCAACACACAAGTTGAAGACGTTGAAGAACAATCTGAACAATCTTTTGGAGAATGCGAAGAAAACCACGAAGAAGAAACAAATATCGCTCAGCTTCTTTGTAAATACGCAGATGAAGTTGCAGATGGAGAAAGTCCTTCAATTTCACTCGAAAAATACGAATCGGAAAATGAAGAAGAATTAAATACAAAAATCGAAGAAAATTCCATAATTGATCAAATGAACGTTTTTGAAGAATCTCAATCGCCCATTAATAATAAATTGGAATTAGAAGAATTTAAATTGAAAGAAAATTTTAAATTGGAAGAAGAAAAAGAAATGATTGAAGAAAATAAAATGATCGAAGACGTCTGTGAATGGAAAGGAAAGGAAAATTTAATGTTAAATGAGAACATTAACAATAATGAAAATAATGTTAAAGAACCAAATTGTAGTCAAATTAATGAATTATCAGATTCTTCACATGAAGGTTCAATTTATTCAATTCCAATGTGGAGCTCAAGATGGACACAAACATCTCCGGTGAAGACTCACTCAGCGATTGTTGTCCAAATCACGAGAAGGAAAATAAAAAGAAAGCGAAGACCCAAGAAATCAGTTTCTTTTCAAGGCGACCAGCAAGCGGAAATGAAAACCCAAGCAGATGAGCAAAACCCAAAAGGAGAAAATGTCAAAGGTAATGTTGAGGTCACCAGGATTGAAGTAAACAATATGAGACGTTATTTTAATGCTCATACAACTTTCGGGAAAATGAAAACTGTCCAAAGCAGCTCAGACGAAGAAACTCCAAACCGAAAACCTCCAAAAAGAGAATACAAACGGAGAACTCGGTCTATTGATAAAACGAAACGAATTGAGAATGAAAGAATTGAAAAAGAAATTAAAAAATCCGAAAACTCCAAAAATGTCCAAATGGCCCAAGTATTGACCTTAGACATCAGGTTAAAAAATTATCAATTAAGAATTTAAATTACTACTTAAAATTTAAATGGTATAAAGTAATAAATATTTTTATTAAACTAAGTTAAATATAATTTTTTAATCTTTAATTGTTTAGGAAAGAAGAAGATCAATTGCCAATTTTGCCAATAATCGATGATTTGATTAAAAATCCAATTGAGCCATTGCAAAAAGAAGGTCGTGTGATTTGCTTCATTTGCCGAAAATCCGTCCCAGAGCAAGAACTAACGGAACATGAACAAAAGTGCCAAGTTGTGAGGCATCGGATCAACGCACTTCCCACGTTTCTCCTTGTGAAACCATTCAAACCATTCAAATCCTTATAAATAACTATTAAATTGACTGAATTGAGTACAAAAAATAAATGTCTTATCTAAATAAAACATTGACACCAATATGTATGAATTGTTTAATTGTTTACATCCAACCAATTTCATTCAACCAATTTCATTCTACATAAAATGCTATGTACGATAAGAAATTATCTGTATGATAATTTGGCTTGAGCTTCAATACACTTTGATATAAAATCCATATTTTATATGTGCGGTTAGTTAATACCTATGTAAATGTAGATTGAAAGATTTTTTCAGTTGGAATAATTCATCTTACATTTAATATAAATGTCCATTAATTGAAGAAAGAAAAGATATAAGTTTTCATTTGAGATTTCCTTATTTAATTGAATGACTATTTAAAAGACTTCGGCTTCAACGACATTTAAAAACATTCCATTTTTCTTTTGGTCATTTCAGTTGTTTTAAGTTTTCTGGAAGATTTTTTATAGAAAATGTCTTTTGCTCAATTTTCACCGCCTGACAAACCCCTCACTATTGGAATTATTGGAGCTGGTCAAAGGTTATTGGAACTTTTTCATACGAATTTTGTACATTAAATTTTATACTAATGTAACATACAGATAGATTTTAAATACCTGTATAGTTATCTGTGCATATACCTCTGTAGATAATATATTTCGCTATTTGTGCATTATGCAAATTTTTGAAATTGTGTATAGGGGAACGTTATACGCATCATATGCTAAATATTATCCAAAGCTGTTGAAAGTTGTTGCAGTTGCAGATCATCATCATTACAGACGGAACCCGATTGCCAAAGTAAGATCATTTTCCTATAATTAAAAAACTGCAAAAGTCAAGACATTTGAAAAAATTATTTTATAATTTTAATTACTAATATTTTATGGTAAATTAGAATATTAAATATTTATTAAATTATTGTATACGGTTTTATACAGGAACATGACATTCCTCAAAAGAACATTTTCAAAGATTGGAAGGAGGTGAATAAACATCATTTTACTTAAAAACAATTCTCTTAAAATAATAAGTTGCAAATAATGAATTTATCATAATGATTAAGATGGCCAGTTTACCAAAATTATGTGACGCAGTTGCAATTTGTACTCAAGATCAAATCCATTGTGAACCAACCATTGGTATAAGATTATATATATTAATAATTTTTTTTAATAATTATTATTTAATTTTTACAGCATTTGCTAATCTGAAGTACGATATTCTATTGGAAAAACCAATGGCTGTTACACTCAATGACTGTTTTAATATCCACGAAGCTGTGACAAGAAACAATGTCATTTTTGGTGTTGGACATGTTTTGCGATACACTGACTATTTTCACACAATCAAAAAACTTTTACAGACGAATGCATGAAAAAACTATACATTTATACTTACTTAACACTTATTATATAAAAAATGTATTCGAAGTTATAGGAAATTTTGCATAAAACTTTTAGGTAATTGGCGATATAGTGAACATTCAGCACACGGAACCAGTTGGTTTTTGGCATTTCGCTCATTCGGTTTGTCATTTCAGATAAAGACAACGAAGTCATAACTAAAATACGTTATAATATGAATATTTTAAATTAGTTTGTACGGGGGAATTGGAATAAAGAATCAACTTCAACATTTTCTTTAATGTCAAAAAGCTGTCATGATCTCGACATTTTACAATTCTTGATGGATTCAAAATGCACGGTAAATTACATATTTAACTAATTAAGATTTAATTAAGATTTAACTAATGTGTGCACTAACGTTTGTTGAACCATATTTAACTGAAAAATGTTTATAGAAAATCTCTTCTTTTGGAACATTGAAACATTTCAACAAGGCCAATAAGCCGAAAGAAGCTTTATCAGCAATGTAATATAAAATATAACTAAATATATTATTTATGCTTTAATATTGATAATTACTAAATACATTTAGACGCTGTCTCGATTGTCCTTATGAACCTTCATGCCAATTCTCTGCCAAAAAACATTACATTCAGCCGTTTATGCAGGGTCATATAACATGGCCTGTTGATGTTGTTCAGCCTAATGGGTCCATTGGTATTGTTTAATTTATAAAAACACAAAATAATATATAATTCAATATATTGAAAATATGAGATAAATAATGCATTATGTTTATTATCCAGATATTGAAAATTTGACCGAAGCCTTAAAAACAGGAGATTACGGCCGTTGTGTTTATGAAATTGATAACGATGTTTGCGACAATCAAATTGTAAATATGGAGTTTCAAAATGGAGCAACAGCGTCGTTTACAATGATTGCCTTTACAGAAGCAATATGCCAAAGAAAGGTAATATAACCTGTTAAATGTACAATTAGTTAATATGGGCAAATCTCATATTCACATAATGTTGCTCATTATTTTCTTTTAACTTTAAAGACAGTGATTTATGGCACTAAAGGAGAACTCACGGGAGATTCAACCAATTTGATTCTTTTCGATTTCTTAACCCAACAAAGAAAGAAAGTAGAAATTGAAAAGTTTGTCGAAGATCGGAATTACGAAGGACCAAGTGGACACGGCGGAGGAGATTTTGGTCTCATGGCTTCTTTTGTCAAAGCTTGCATTACCCGTGAACAAAAAAAGTATTTAACTTCAGGACCAACTGACACGCTCGGTATTTGAACCCAAATATAAAATTTTAATTTATTTCATATATTCATATATATTTTTATAAATAAGTTAGATTCAAATCTTTCAATTTTTAATGAGGTACTAATAATATTTAATATTCCAATGATAGATTCCCACATTTGTGTTTTCGCTGCAGAAGAATCGAGAAAAAAAGGAAATGTCATCAACGTGGAGGAATTCAAAGAAACACATCTCTTTATGAAAAACTTGAATAAACCAAAGGATCAAAAACTGGAAACGAATGTTTAAATTAACCAGATACCTTTCTTGATTTCATGTTTATAATTAATTAATAATTATATGTCTTCTTTAATACAAAATATAATATAAAGGATAATATACATATATAATACATATAATATAATACATATTAATATAAAGTGTATTATAATATTTAAAATTTCAAATTTGTACAATTAAAATTAAAAATGTCAATTAATAAAATAATGTGAGTAAAATGGATTAGGTTCATCATTATAATCTATAAAGTTAAAAACCCTTATATTTGGGGCAGTTTGAGACATTTGATCTTTCAGTCCAGTGGTGTCATCTTTGTAATTTTGTCTGTGGGTGTTGGATGCCATTGCTTCGTTCCCCCTTCCTCCACAATTCACAAATTCCCAACTCTTTGGCCACCGACGATCCTCGTCATTTTCCCACTCCTTTGGCCACCTTTGACCCGCGGTCCAATTTATATTAGGGAGATTCTCCGGTTAGGGAAACAAATACAACTTATTTATTATTCCACTTACCCAATTCCGGCATTGATTTTCAATCAGACTGAAGACGAAGAAGTAAAGAAGGCCATTTGGACAACTTCGATAGGGTGAGTTTCGAATAAATAATTACAATTAAAAACAATATGCCCGATCTCTAAAACCTCTTTGCATTTAATTCCAGAGTTGGGACGTGTCTTTGCACAACGAAGGCTCGGGAAATTCCGTCAATGTTTACAATAATTATTTTTATTGATCTGAAATCCTAAACTTGTGAAATTTAGGTGAGTCGTTTTATCATCCTTAATTATCAATTAATTTTCCCTTTATATAATTATTCATTGTTTATTATTATATAATTAATTATTTTGTTATTTGCCATTTCCAAATGTTGTTTGTAAATTGTTTAATATTTATTTATCTTTCTTTATTCTCTTTTATTTTCGATTATTCTCAATTATTTATTTTCGATTATTAATTATTTTGCTAAATAATTCATACGAACTGTTATTTATTATTACTTGTTATTTGTCTGAAGTCTGAATTTAAATTAATAAGGTTTTACTTTTGTTTTTAGAGTGTGTGTTGGATCGGCCATGCCATCTGATTTGACCACGTCATCTCGTCGAAATTCCAATGAGAATAATTCGAGTAGTTACGGCCATCATTACTCAGACCGGCCCTACAGACGAGACCGGGAACGTGAACGGGATGCTGGAAGCAGCAGCCGGAGTCATTCCGATCGGCGCTATTACGATGACCGGCGATCATCCTCTCATCGTCACGGCTATGATCGGAAATTGAGCGAATCGTCGAATTCTCGATCATCGGGGAATTACCACCATCGTTCCTCGTACCATTCACAGTCAAGGCAAAGCGGCGAAGTTTATTCCTCACTTTCCTCTTCAGAAGCTTTCTCTGAACCTGAAGCTGGCGAGATTCAAAGTGACGAAGACAAGTCAAAAAAAGGGAACAAAAATCCACCAAAGGAGCGAAAAAGTCGCGATGTCAAAGATGTCAAAGAACTCCCTCCGCCTTCACGCGTTGCCGTCACAATTCCGCTCGATTTGCCCAAAACCGCCGATGGGAAAAAGCGGAGTTATCGAAAGCGATCGACCTCAATTTCCGAAGGGGAAGTTTCCTCCGATGGTGATGTGCAGACGGGGAAGAATAAATTTTCTTCTGGTAAGAAATCCCTCGTGGCTGTTCCTTCAACCATCACTCTGGACGACGAAGAGGATCCGTCCCCCAAAGATGAAATTGAGACGAAGAAGGTCAACCCGGGTTGGTCAAAGGTGGAGAAAGCGGTGAGTGAGAGCGATGAGGAGTCACGGAGTAAGCGAAAGGACAAAAGGAAAATTAAGGATCGCAGACGCGACACAAAACGGAAGCGAAGTAAAAAAAGGAGGTCACGTCGAGGTTCCTCATCGAGTGATTCAGATAGCGGGTCTAAACATTCAAATTCAAGGTAAATTAATTTTATTATTTTAACTCAGTTTTAATTAATCCAATCTTCATTAAATCATAATTTTAAGAATCTTCATAAAATCATAATTTTCATAAATTCATTTCATTTCAGTCAAATTAAATTAATTGTTTTAATTATTAATTGTTGATTCAATTACAGAAGTTGATTATTTTTAAAAGTTAATTAATTTTAATTATAAAGGTCATTGACTCCTGATAAGAAGAAAGTTTCTCAAGGGAACACTTTGGGTAGTCCAATTAGTTCTGAAGATGAAGGAGTTCACAAAAGTCCGAAAAAGGACGTTCCTTACACGCGTCCGGCCCTTGAAGAAGATTCATCTGAAACACCGCTAAATTCCATATCACAAGAGGAAATGAACGAGGTGAAGGAAGACGGTCCAGCTTCGCCCATTGACGTTAAAGATAAACCCTCACCTCCTGTTGAAATTAAATATCCTTATTCTCCCCATACTCCGCCGCTCCCTCCAAAGGCCTACGAAAAATTTATTCCTGAACCAGGGAGGAAGAAAATGCCAATAAGACAAGATGAAGAAGATGAGGATCGAAGGAATCGGAAAAAGAGAAGAGCTGGAAAAGAAACTGAAAGTCCGAAGTAAGTTTTTAATTAATTAGATTAAATTAATTAATTTTGCTATTTTACTAGTTTGTTTTATTTAAATTGGCCAGTTTATTAATCTACTTGATTAATTTATATTAATTAACCCAATTTTAATATTTTTAATTGCAGACCAAAGAAATCGTTCGGAGGTCAAAATTCAAATTTAACTCCAACGAAGCTCTCAGCCAGAGAGCCGGTTTCAAATTCCCCTGGATCATTTAGCAAAAGGAATCTTACAGACAACATGGAGGCAACGAGTTTCTTTGCTCAATTGGTGAGAAAAGTTCAAGGGCCGCCACCTAAAGACGATTCCCCTTCCCCTGAACCAATTGTTATTCTTACTGATGAGAATGACGACGTTGTTGAACTCCCTCCACTTCCTAAAGAAGATCTCCCTCCGCTTCCGCCGGTTCCTCCACCTTCAAATGATATGACTGACGGGGAAGTTGTTCGAACCTACAACGAACCAAAACCTCCTGGGGAAGAAAACTTTTCTTACAATCCGATGCAGCTTCCATTTCCACCTGGAATGGATCGAGGTCAATTAAATACGAAGTTTACAACTTTGCCGCCACTTCCACTTGGAAGCAATAATTGTAATAATACTCCGCATTTGAGTCAGAATATGACATCGGGGCCTGGATTCAAAAAAAGCATTTTTAGTATCACCAAAGATCTTCCTATGCCTCCTGGTACTTTTTTTATTTTTTTGATATTGCAGATTTAATTATTATTAACTTAATATCTGTGATTCGGGGAATTTTAATTTAAAATAATTTAAATATATGTTTAATGAATTCAAAACTCACATTGGAGTTTTATAATGAAGGATTTTTTTCTCCTTCAGTTCATCATCCAAATAACGTAGATATGATGAGGAAACATATTCCAAAAGTTCCACGAATCATAAATAAAAGACGAATTTTGGCTGATTGGGGTGATCGTTGCATCGACTCGTTCCAAGTTCTGGATCAAATCGGTGAAGGAACTTATGGACAAGTTTATAAAGCAAAAGATTCGAATGGACCAGCTGGAGGTAAAATCACGAACTTTTTATTTAATTAAATTTTAATTAAAATTTGTTTTATTTGAATAAAAATAAACTTACAATTAATTAAAGTTAACTTTAGTTATGGATTGGTTTAACCTGACTTTTGTTATTTTTATTTAGCTGATCTAGTCGCTCTGAAGAAAGTTCGTCTTGAGAATGAGAAGGAAGGTTTTCCAATCACAGCTGTGAGAGAAATCAAAATTCTTCGTCAGCTCAATCATAAGAATATTGTGAACTTGAAAGAAATCATTACTGATAAACAAGATGCACTGGATTTTAGAAAAGTATGACATTTAATTTATTTTTGAATTAAGAATTACCATTAAATGTTAATTATATCAATGTTAATACTAAATATTAAATCAGTAAATGTGTGACGAACAAATTTTCAATTTTATATTTTTGTTATTTTCAGGATCGAGGAAGTTTTTATTTAGTTTTCGAATATATGGATCACGATTTGATGGGACTTTTGGAATCTGGAATGATTAATTTTACCAGTGAGCAGAATGCGAGTATCATGAAGCAATTGCTCGATGGATTGAATTATTGCCATCAAAAGAATTTTCTTCATCGTGACATCAAATGCAGCAATATCTTAATGAATAACAAGTAATGATTTTTAAATTTCACATCGATGTATAGACTTCATTAAAGATTTATTTCCAAGATTCTTAATAATTAATTTTCTTAATTTTGATATTTAACTGACTGATATTTAATTAATTTAGGGGTCAAATCAAATTAGCAGATTTTGGATTGGCTCGACTTTTCAACCCAAAAGAACTTCGTCCTTATACCAACAAAGTGATCACGCTCTGGTATCGTCCACCTGAGCTTTTATTAGGGGAAGAACGCTACGGACCTCCGATTGACGTTTGGAGCTGTGGATGTATTTTGGGGGAACTATTTAAAAAAGGGCCAATGTTCCCAGGGAATACAGAAATTGCTCAGCTTGATTTGATTTCGAAGACTTGTGGAACTCCAACTCCAGCAGTTTGGCCCGATGTCATCAATCTCCCACTCTTTTCTTCCATTCGGATGAAACGAACTTTCCGGCGAAGGGTCAGAGAAGATTACACGTGTGTTCCAGATTCAGCACTTGATTTGTAAGCTCCATTCTCTCCCCATCAAAAACAACAAAAATTGGCTTTGCATACTTTTCATACTTTTCATAATATTCATCAAAAATGATTCAAGAAAAAATATTCTCCTCTGGCTCATCGATTTCATATTTTTGCATCCAATGGCTCTTTTTGGTTTTTTGCACATTTACAAATTCATCTTGTAAAAATTGATCTTTTATTAAAATGGATCATTTTACAAAATATAAAAAATGATCATTTTTCTAAAATAATAAATTGGCAGCTTTTGGTAGATAAAAAATTAAAATTTTTATGAGCAAATTAAGTCATTGAAATTGACTTTTATTTGTCTCAAAGGCTTGACAAGATGTTGGAATTGGATCCATCGAAGCGGATCTCAGCTGAAGAAGCACTCCAGAGCAAATGGCTCAAAGGAGTGTTTCCGGAACGAATGCCGCCACCGGACCTTCCCAGAACCCAAGACTGCCACGAATTGTGGAGCAAGAAGAGAAGAAGACAACAAAGAGCAGACGAAGCTGCTGGGAGTGGAAAACCAAATCCCATCAACGCTCCGAATAGCAACAATAGGGCCAGGAATGAATTTGATCCTTAAAATTCAAAATTTCGGATTTTGGGGATTTTATTGGGATTTAATCGGAGTTTATTGGATTGATTGGGATTTAATTGGATTTAACAACAAAAGTAGTTTGATTTCTTTTTTACACTCCGATGATTTGAATATTTAAATGAGTAGGCCCTGAGAGGTTTTCTATTTAGAGTGTACAGTGATAAATATAATTTAATTTAATTATTAGGCTTATTTATATATATAATATTAGGATTATTATTTATATATAATATTAAAGATAAAGGATAACTAAATATTAATATGTATTTATCATCATTAATTAATAATTGAACGCAAAGCGTTTGATTTTTTTTGTTTTCATTGACTTAACAAAATTGTTTTTTGGAGTTGTTTATTAAAATGGTAATTTTAAAACTAGTTCTACAGCCGCTACTTATAAAATACATCATTAATATTATTTATACAATTAGTTAATATATATATATGATGTAACTTTAATATTATTCAATTATCCCTCTACATCCAACGACCTGGTAATTTTAATAAACATTAAAAGTGAAGATTCAGAAAGCCGTGTGGTTTTTTGCACTCGGCTCTCGCCAACTTCGAGTTCCCAGAATGAAGATTTTTTGGCTTCGCCACTTCCGTCGAGTCGTCTGATTGAATGTGAGGATCTTTTTTATTCTACTAATTGAAGGTTCATACAACACACCAGTTTCATACACAATTGGATTCATATTTAAATCATAATGTGATCATATTTAAATCATAATTGGGTTTAGGCCAAGCTTATGAATTTAATGAGAAAAAATGAATTGGAATTGATCTAAACATGTTGATAATTTATAAAACATAAATGTATGAGATTTGAGATTTGACAGAGATTTGTTGGCTATACAGGTAGTTATTGATGATAATAATATTAATCTAATTACGATTCATCATACCATACGCCATTTTAAATATTAATTAATGTTTACTAAATTTAAGTTTAGTTAATTATTTAAATTAGCATGGCACACTCATCCGTCAGGGATTAAATGAATCCTGAAGAATTTGAAAATATTTTTTAATTCGGCGATTAAAATTTCTGCGAATCGACGCTTGGGTTTAAGCTTGACCATTTGCCCCAATATTGAATTAAAGAGAAACTTGCGCTTTTGGTCCTATGCATAGGATTCTATGGAATTTAGGGCGAGTTGTAAATTGCAACATGTAATTAAAGGAATGAGAGAGCGTGTTGGATGTAAAAAATGAATCGCTTTGTTTTATTATTTTCTTTTATTTGAGCTTGAACATCTCATTGACCTAATTTAATTAATCATCGATAAATAAAGGACTCTTATACAATGCAATGGTAGAATGATAGTTGCCAGAAAAGAATACATATTTTTACGGCTGAGGTTTTATTAGTTTTAATTTTAATAATAATGGGTCGTATTAAAGAAGGTCATATTCAAGCTGATGCATTTCTCATTTGCGAAGACCAAAGACAAATTTCTGCCAAGTATACGTTTGTTTGTAAATTGGATCATGTTACTTTTTCTCACCAGATCACATTTACGGCATAATAAGCATGTGGATAAAAGTTATAATCAGCATTTAATTTTAAGCAGAATTTAAGCATGAATTTAATACATACACCAGATGTAATCTTAATGTATCATACATGTAATCTTAATGTAAAATAAATAACTACAATTGCATTTTTATTTATTAAGAATCGGCACGGCAAAAGATGCTCTCATCAAATTAGTGCTTATGATGATGATGCAAATGATGCTCTTTAAAGCTAATTGATATATTATCGTACTTATATTGATGCATTGTTTAATTATTAATTTTCAGGATTCACCGATACGCAATTCATTAAATGAAGATGACCAATTGCATATTAATCGAGATTGTGACCGTAACTGAGATGGTATTGTCAGCATCGTCAATTTCCCATGAATTTGGATTGAAATGGTTGAGATTTGGAGAGGAATGAAGCTGAAACTTTAAGGGTGAGTTTAATCAACATGTTAAATAAATATAAGTGTGTTAAATAAATTTAAGTATTGGAAATGCATTGAAAAAATATTTTATTTTAGAGAATGATTATTGAAAAATAATGTTGACCTTTTGTTTTTTATATTTTATAGGACGATTGGAGATTTGGCTTCATCTAAATCAGCTTCGGGAATTGATTCAGCTTCAGCGGTAAATTCAGCTCCAGTTAATTCTTCAGATGTTAATTCAGCTTCAGCGATTGATTCAGCTTCAGCGGTAAATTCAGCTCCGGTTAATTCAGCCCCGTTGTCTTTACTTGTTGAAGGTTCGGTTTGATTTGGAATATCAACATTGCTTAACTTAACATTGTCATAATTGTGACTCTGCTTCAAATGGGACCAAGGATCTTCCCTGTAAATTAAGGATCATTACAATTACAATCAATGTGACACGATGATAATTTATCGAATATCTATAATTATTTTAATTGTGCTTAGTTTTTACTGTTTTTAGTAAATGATTTTTAGAATTTATTGTTACCACATTTGAGGACTAATCCAGCTATCGATTGAATTCCCATCTTGATGAGATTTATTGAATCTTGTCTGAAAATTAAATTAAGAGAATTTATATTAACTATACATAATAGTTAAACTATTACCCTTGTAAAATTAACTTTAGTTAATTGAGGAAACATGGGAAATTTTATATAAAAATACTTACTTGATGATGCGGAGTTGAAAATCGATTATTTTGATAAAAATTCTGAGATCTCATTTGTGGTGAACCGTAGTAATTATTTTGCCTTGGATGGAAATGTCTTTGATAGGAAGTTGAAGGAGATCTTTGCCAATGTCGAGGACTTTGATGTCGATTTGGCATCGATCCTCGGTATCTCGGACTGAACCAATTATTCTCTTGAGGTGGAACTTGGGAATAAGGACTTGAGTTCCTCCAATTACTCTCTTGGGGTGGAATCCGGGAATTGGGACTTGGATTCCTCCAATTATCTCCCCCGCTCATTTTCCAATGATTTCTGTAAATTAAAGAGAGTTAAATCTGTTTTAAAGAGTTAAATCTGGTTTAAAGAAAGTTAAATCTGTTAAATAGTTTGTATACAATTAGATAGTTTTTAGAATTTTATCCATATTAATAAATGGTAATGAAATATAAAAATTGTAAATACTAAATGTGATAAACTGTGATTTATTTAATTAATAATTGAATAATGTTTAATTGTATAAAATACAAAGTGATCAAATGTAAAACTGTGATATATTTAATTAGGATAAATGTAATATGACAAATATTTTAAAAACTTAATGACATTATAATTGAGTACAAGTTTTTATACCGGAAAATAAAACTGCCTTTTAATTTTATTATTTATATATATTTTTTAATTTAACTATCATTATTATTTCATATATAATTTTGTCTTTGCTCACCTTTAATAAAATCTTCCAAGATTTTTAACAATTTAGTAATCGGGTTAATTTAGCTTAATTATCGAGCGAATTGCTGACTACAATTTGGGGATTTAAAGATATTACATAAACAATAACTTGTTTTTCTTCAATCTTAAAGTTGGATAATCTTTTAAATTAGCTAAATGACTTATGATCTTCCAAATTGGAAATCAGATCAGAAACCAAAGCCAAAGCAAAGGATGAGGAATTCGCGAATTCGAATGGGAAAAGCAATGGGGCAAAAGAGCCAAAACTATTTTTGGTCTTTTAAGGTCAGATGGCACGGAGTTCTTGGTTCGCTTTGCCCAACAACGCCGATTAGCGATTCGATGAAAAAGTAACGTTTGTAAGTTCGAATTCTTCAGATAATAAGATATATAAATAATATGTATTATATGTATTTTTATATTAAATACAGAGTTGTATTTGCACATTATTTTATTTCAATATTTTGTATTTGCCAAAATTGACATTTGAATTTTCTTAACTATTAAGGATTTTAAGAATGGCTGATATGCTAAATTATTGTAGCAAATATTGACGAAAAATAATAAACATGGATGTTGTATAATATTATTTAAATATGTGATATTATTTACGTTACTTTCACTTGTAAATTGGTAATGCACAAGGACAAGACACAAATACAGAAATGTCATTTATTTGTAATTACTCAAGCGTAATTACTTTTAATATTATTGACCCACTTCTTATTGTTAGTTTCAATAATTGAATAATTATTATTTTATTTGCTAATTATTTGTTTTATTAGAATTATTCACTTAGTTTTAACATACTTGTTAAATTTTTATATGTTTAATTGATATTAAAGTTAATTATCCATTATTTAAAACAAACTACTTTTGTTTTTTAACATAGATGCACTACGCTCATAATGTTTATAATTTAATTATTACAAGGGCCATCTTGAAATTTCAGACAAGTACAAAAAACCATATAATCATTTAATTAAATCAAAAAATCCTTAATGTTGTTCTCAACTTTCTCTTCGCTTTTATAGAGCAAATGAATTGGGTCCTTAATTAGCTAATTTCATAAACACGATTTGATTGACAAATGAAAATTAAAAATCAGAAAAATCGATTTCAGCATCTTCGTAGTTAAAATGATTGAGAGGTAATTGCTCTGCACTTTTGGCTCTTCTACAATTTCTCAATTCATTGTGAATAGGGATGTCACTCTGAAATTAAAAAAATTTAATTACACAAAACCATCCAAGGGCTTAATTAATCCTATTTAATTTATTAGCATTAATATTAGAGATGGACCGAATACAAATAATTCGGTTCGGTTCGCTAGAATTCATACTATTCGGCGAATATTCGGAAAATATTCGGTTGAACCGAAATAAGTAAAATGCAAAAGAACTATAAATTTTAAACATTCAAAAACAATGAAATTAATTAATAAAAATATAATCAATCAAATAAAACATAGTATTTAATAATGTAATGAGTTTGTGACATATTATTAATGTACAGAATGTACAGTATATATGGGATATGTAATTGGATATCGTAGACTATTCATTTTCCATCACGAATGAAATCTTTTATCCTTTTCCAATTATAGTATTTTATTTTCCAATAAAAAATGTTAGAATTAAAAATGTTAAATAGTATTTTATGTCCTTTAAAATTGAATTATTTAGCCAATTATTCTCCGAATAGTAAGCAAATAATTCACCAAATTACTCGTATTCTATTCGGTATTCGCCGAATAGTTGAAATTCACTATTCGGTCCATCTCTAGCTAATAGTACTGACATATAACTGTTCTCTAAATAATTCATCCTTAATTTCAATTAAAACCGTCGAACCTTAAAATGTAAAGAAAAACTGAGGAAAAGAACATGTGTCGATGTCGACTAACATTATAAGGTCGAATTCCCTTCATCTTTAAAAGTGAATGATATATCATGCAGGTGTATCATATGTTTATTACAATGTACCATATACCATATATTAATGTACCATTATCAGTAGATACAGGTACAGGAAATTGGAATTTACGAAAATATATGGGATATATGGGATATATCACATAGTAATATATTATATTTATATAGAGAGGTCGACTTCAAAAGGATTTGAAGAGGTTTATAATAATAAAAACATGTTCTAAGGGCGAAGAAGTCTCCTTTTACATAATGTGTGATAATGGGTTGAAACGTTGAGAGAAAGGAGTTCATTAAAACAGAGACAAAAGAAGTTTCGCTAAAAGGGCCAAAGTGTGAAAAGTCGTTTTGGCCCTAATGGAATTCGCATTTGGATGGAAGATCATCCAAAATGACTTCCATGTTCAAATATTCATTTTTATCGTAGTGGAAAAGCTCTCAGGAATTAATTCGTTTAAATATTTATAAAAAATTGAATTAATAAAAAAATTTAGAAAATTTATTAGTTCATTTTCACCATTGGGATTATTGACCTAAATTCAAAATATTGCCATTTTAGATTTATTAACTCTATTTAAGTTTATACAATTTACTTTACAATTTATTATATTTAAAATATGAGTATAAAGTTAAATAGAGTTATAGAGCTATATTGTAGACAATAGATATAGCTTATATGGTTTATGACCGTTTATGATATACTTACATGGTTATGGTTTGTTTTAATATACGCAATGTTTTTAATCCATTAATTGTTTATTTTAATCATGATAGCTTTTCCCTAATGTGTAAATTCCAATCTTTTCTTTCTGGATTCAAAAGCACTTTAAAAGTAAAATATTCACTTTTGTTGTGAGATCAATAGAAGTCTTAATTGATTTTAAAGCACAATTGCCTTGCACATAGTTTATAACTCACAGTTAACTCCATTGCGTGCGTTGATGAAAGGAATTGATGAATTTTTAAAGCCAGAGCTCGAAGGAGTGTTGGGCCAAATTGAAATTAATATTCAAAGAGAATCAGATGAGGTTGAGGGAGAAAACAAAACCGCCTCTGATAAATTCCCATTTTAGCAAACTTACAAGATTATATCCAATGAAAGAGTTTAATCTCGGTCTCAGAGGTCCACAACCCGACTCCGTCACTGCAACTCCCGGCCCGAGTTCGGGAACTCCGGTTAAGCCATATTCAGCCTGAAGTTGCATTTGGATTCGCGAACACTGAAAAATTTAAAATCATCATTCTACTTAAAACTAAATAATTCTGTTTCTTCTCCGAAGATTCAGAATTATCATCCTTAGCTTTATTTAACACAAAACAAGAAAACATTTTTAACAATGAATTTCATACAGTGCGCCATAACCATAAATGCTCCACCTATTGCTAAAAGCTGCGATTTTGTAAATTTTGTAAATAAAAAAATTTTAAATTAAGGGCCTATAAATTATTTCTCGTCACACATGTTTAGGTTCATTATAAAAAATTTTTACGAACTTTAAAACTTTCCAAGATTCAAATGGAATAAAGGTTTCAATAGGTTTGTAGTCCGAACTCTTAAAAAATTTTTAAAAAAATTCAAAACCTAAAGGTCGTTTCGGTAGCATAATTTTAAAAAAATCTCAGATATTTACCTATTATTTATTGGTAATAAAAAATAAAACTAATACATAAAATTGCATATAACATTATATATCTCTAATCTCAAGTTTTAACCATTATTATGATAATTAAATATTCAAATAAAATAATAATTACGCCCAATATTTACACTACGTAAAATTATACTCAGAAATTAGGCCTAGTAGAAATTTTGGGCTGGGTACGCCCCTGTCAATTATTGATACAGGGACTGAATGTTTTTGAAGTATTTGGGAAGAAAAAGGCCATCAAAGAAGAAATAAAACTTTTTTAAAAGTCATCTCAAGATGTAAGAAATTGAATAATGTTCTTTTTTTAAATCTTCAATTTGGTAAATAAAAAGAAGAAAGGATATTTCTCCGAATGTTGAAAAAATAAAAATTCTCCGAATGTTTTCAATGTTAAATGTCCAACTTCCAAAGGATACATTTGGCCCAAATGATTTGGGGGATGAAAGTGATATTGGAGGTTTTTTCAAATTGTAAAAACAAAATATATAGGAAATGGGTTTTTAATACTTCAAATGTTCTTTTCTCTTTTTCCCTTTCAGATGTTTCCTCCTTGGGAAGTTCGGAAGGGTAAAAACAGTTTTTGTTTATTTTCAATGGAAAACACGAGGAGTTGAAAGGACTTGAATTCTACATGTATTGGTCTTATACAATTTCCGCATATGCATTGACGTTTAGTTATAATTTCTTATAATGTTAAACTGCATGTAGTTTTATGTTTTACAGGTTTTGCTTAAATGCCTAGACCTTGTTTAACAAACGTGTAAGACCAAAATAATTCCCAAAGTCGTAATTTAAAGTGAAAGATGAAAGAGATCCTTCAGGGGCAATTTATTCATACAAATAAACAAAGATATAAAGCTATAAAAACCGCATATTTATCATTTCACTTATTGGGGGGTTTTTTAAGCGGTTGGAGGATTATGGTAATAATCTCCGAATTTCCTCATAATGCCCGAATTACTTTATACATAATACCCAAATTTTATTATAATACCTTAAATTCGTTATAATATCCGAATTTTCTTATAATACCCGAATCTTCTTATAATATCTGAATTTTCTCATAATACCTGAATTTTTCTTATAATACCCGAAATTTATTATGATGCCCGAATTTGCTTATAATACCCGAATTTTATATTGTAATCCCACTGAATTTAAGGAACCCATCTTTCACCTGATGATGCGGCGTTAAAGAGCAGTTTGTACAAGTCGAGCTCGTTTGCTTCATTTCTTTGTAATCGGGTTGGTACGGGAGGAGCATCCGAATTTTCCCCCATCGGTGGAAGAAGAGAACGATCGCCCCGGCCCAAAGCACCAAGGCCATTCCCACTAAGCTGATCTCTACAAGCTTCACTGGAGGAAATTTAAACCCGGGCTCCAAATCTACAATTTCATCTTCGTTATGATAAACTTCTTTTTCTTCAACTGGAAAAATTTAATTAGTAGTTAATTAATTAATAATGACTTTTATAGAATTTTAAACTAATAAATATAAAAGATAGAGATAAGTAATTTTTATACCGGGTGTTCTAAAAACAAGCGAACTTGACCGTTTTCGAATTTTCCCGCTAATCGAAGTGACCGAAATTTGGTAATCAGTATTTGGAACCAAATTGTCCATTTCCAAATAACATGTATTGTGCGGAACGGTCTCAACTACTCTATAGCTGTTCAAATTATTAATATAATTATAAATTATAAAAAATTTTGAAAAATAAATGTAGATATAGATTGTATCTTCAATTGGTTCAATTATTTAATTAATTATAATTTAATAATGATTAATTACCTGGCTAGAAGTGGTTTGAGAGTCACTTCATATTTTTCTTGTAAATTTTGGCCTCTGCATGTCCAACTGATGGTGAGGGATTTGGCTGTGAGTTGATCAACTGTCAAATTGTAGGGATAATAATCCCCATGTGAGACATGTTGACCCCCCACACCGTCTAATTATTAAAAACATCATTAAATTATCAATTTAACCATTACATTTAACTTGCATTTAACTACATAGACAGACAGAAAAGATATAATTAAATCACACTATATATACAGGGTGGGCCATAAGTATCTTTCTTTTTTATACGAATTTTAATTTAAAAAAGAAAGATACTTATTGGCCACCCTGTACAGAAAATATATAATTAAATAAATACATTTAACTACATAGATAAATTAACTCGAAGAATTATGCATTTGAGAACTCGCATGCATTATTGGCTATATGGCTATTTGACATTTGACTATTACTTAACTTAAATGTATGTTCGGCTTAGTTATATAATCTTTTCATATGAAAAGGATCTTCATTTATTCACCAACCATTTGCATGCAAACCCTTGAGTTTGATATGACAGAAAACGACGGGTTTGAATTGGGCTTGAGTCAAACAAGGTTGTTCCCATCTATTTTGCATTTCATTCCTCACTCCAATGAACAGGAAATTTCCCCCGTAATGATAAAACGTTAAACTAAAAACTTATTCTATACTTTTACTTCTTTCAGACTTCTTTCAAACTTCTTAAGATTCTTCTTCTTTTACATTAAAAGTTATTTAAAGTTGATTTTTAACATCGATTTATCATTTTTCTCATTCATAACACAATTGTCTATTCTTCTAACCATAAATTGTCACAATTTTCTATTTATGAGTTTATGAGAGCGTTAATAATGCCCATTGTTTTATTAAAGGGTTTTATAAATGGTAAGGATAAGGAATGGAATGTAGAACTGGTCTTACATAATTAAGTGAATGGGGGAATTGTTTCGACAAGATATAAATTTAAATTCTTACTTTTTGGAGATGAGACGTGAATAAGTAATGTCGCGAGGATGAAGAGAATCAGCATTTCCCATCTATCCCTTCCAAACAATTGGAGTTGACAGAAATTCACTCCCGGGGCTTCGCGTTTAAAAGGAACATTGGAAGAAATTGCAGAAATTGAATATGACAATTCAACCTTCAAAATTCGCACATCTGAAAGGAATCCAAAAATTTAAATAATTGTTAAACATTTTTATTATCTAAAGCACGCACCGTTTTAGACATTTTTATTTTCTAATTTATGGGAAAAGAACTCATATGAGAAGAATGAGAACTGTTAACTATGTAGTTAATATTTAATTGGTTTAAATATTTAATTTAGAATTTGAATAATTAATTTATTTGATGTCAGTTCAATTTAATACTTTTTCTCATTTGAAACTTTTAATGATTTGACATGATTTCTTGACATGAAAATATCGCAAATATAATTAAATATGAAATTGAAAAATCTTCATCGATTCTCTGTCGACTCTCATTTCTGTCACTCAAAGTAAACCTCATTACTAATTTCAATTGACAAATAGCAAAAAACAAATCCCATCTTTTCAAATTATTAATCATTATCGATTTTATCGTCTTATATTTATAAGAAAATCGACGATTTGTTATAGAAAATAAGTTGAATTCTACAAAAGAATAGCTTTAATAATGATTCAATAATCATTACGATTATAGTTTTATAGTAAGAGAATGTGCGGTATATGAATTTATGTGTAAGTAAACGTAATCTACCTAAGTTAACATAAGTTTGTAAAAGTATAATAAGGATTATCTTATATTAAAGAACTTGTATTATCTTAGAAATTTAATTATTCATTCGTATAGCCAAATTATTCATTTTTACATATTGGAATTCTTTCGTTCGTTTATTGACTGTGTGTAGGAAATATTTAATTATCAGCCTTACTTTTAGTTAAAATCATTTATGGATGAAAAAGTCAGATAAGGAAAAATCGATTCTTATAAAAATGTCTTTTACATCAGAATTGTAGTAAGTGCAATATTACATATAGCTCAACTAGAGTGTATTTATCTCGTTTATATTACTTTTACTATAAAGATAAGTGGTCACTGAAAAGTCCACTATTAATGCGCACATAAATATAGGCCAAAAAACCCAATTTTATTTTTATACGTTTTAATATGTAAACTTCCCATAATTATTGTTCTATTGTTTCGCATCATTTTACATTTTATCTCAATTACCACAATTGGCATTGTAAAAAAGTTGTTAGGAATAATGATCATTTTGTTATTAAGCAAAGTTTAGCAAAGTTAAGCAAAGCAGTTAAAGGGAACTTTTATTAAGAAATACTAAAATAAAAGGTTAAAAATAAGTGGAATTTGGGTAGAACTAAATATCCTATGAAAAATTAAAGTCTTTTGTCTGATAATGTTGATAAATATCTGTACTTATACATATCATGTACATACATATATTTACAAATATATGATATATGGTATATTATGTATGTGTCTATATTATATGTATCTAATACTACACATTTTTTGTAATATCAGAAGAATGATATTTTGATGTGGAAAATTAACCCAAGATCAGATTACGTCAAGTTCAATATTGAATAAGAGCCAATTTTTCATGACTTTTCTGGGTCTCGAATTTCTTCAAGGAAATTAAGTATATTTAGTTATTTGGGGTATAACTGAATAGTATGTAAAATATATCCAGCCATATGGATATTTTTTATGTATATTGGACAAGGGTAAATTAGTATGAATTACACACACATGTAAAATGGGTGTATTCTATTTTCTTCTCTATTACATGGATTCAAGACCTTTTAATCTCATTTCCTAATTCCCATCGGGGCAGAGTGGTGCGGGTAAATCTCATTTGCAAATCACACTTATTATAAACACGCCAAATCCTCATAATCCCTCGAGGAGTCTAAAAGAGATTAAATTTTATACTTCCCAGATAAATGAGACAAATGTGGTCAAAGGGGATCATTTATTCTTTATTTAAATCTTTTACTTCTTTTTTTAATTCATATCTTTCACTCCAAAACTCCCAAGGGCAATTTTGCTAGCGAGATTCATCAAAATTAAAAACATTTTTTATTCGCATATTCTTCATGTTTTTCCACTAATTGGTTTTAATGTAAAATATTTATTAATAATTTAATTAAATATTTGGATTTTCGCAAAACTGACTTTTGTCTTTTTGACCTCATTCGTTAATTCATAATTTTAAAATCACCATTGAATTTATACAAATGAACTCAATTTGATAATGACTAAATATGTGATGAGTGATGGCATATGGCTATAAATATTTATTAGATATTAGCACTGTTCTATTTGTATGTACCTTTGTATTGTATAGAAATGTAAAGTGTACATAGGATGATTCAATTTACTAATTATTCTCTCAACTGGAGTAGTATTTGCCTAATAAATTCATTTTCTTCCCAAATTATCAGCTGCTCGTTTTGTACAAATAAAACTATTTGACACGTCAAGTGAACCAATAAAGCAAATATTCATTTTGGAACAATTTCAACTGTTAATTGATTCCATACACAATTTGTATATTTTATTTTCTATTAATTCTTCAAAGGTCAAACAAATCATTGTGTACATAATACATACCAATATGGTATATTTCAATATATCAGATATTTTACTATTTGTCATATTTTGGCCAATATACAATGTTGTACATTATTTAATATCATAATTGATCGATAAAGTTTCAACGGATGTTTTTTTGCTTTTGGAATTTTGGTCACTTTTGAAAATTAAATGGCTATTTGAGTAAAATGTCAATTCATCAAGTTCCATTATCATTTCAAACAAAAAACTTTCCTTTTAGATACTTTTTTAAAGGCACTTATCTTTAGCTTTATAAACACGCTCTTTTCATATAAGTTTTAGAAGCTCTTTGTATCACTCATTTGTATTGTACACAACCTTTGTTGAAGGAATTTATATCTATATTCTACACTTTAAGTTAGTTGATATTAGTTAATACTTTAACTTACATTTAGCTTTTGTGTAAGTTATACAAGGTAGGTATATCTTTAAACTAAATACTTCCAGGATGTGTTAAGATAATAGAAAAGTTCTTAGAATGAGTTTATTTCAAATTGTGGAAAGTTTGTGAAACTCGTACAAGTAAATATTTAAACTCATTTTTATACAGACAGGTTGAAGAAGAGAAAACCGCAAATGTTAAATAATCATTATGTTAAAAGGTTAAAACCTTGTGGTGACTTTTAACCATCAAATTACTCGTATTGTATTTATGAACTCATTATTTTATTTATTTATTTATTTTCCTTTTGGGCCATTTAATAAAACTAAAAATTTCTTTAATAAAATGAATATTCTACAAAAATTAAAAAAGATACAAGAAGCTTATCATTGAATATTGTATTTATTTATGTTTTTTGAACTCTGACCACTGAATAATAAAAATATGTGAATATGAATAGTAAGTGTTACAAGAATAAACCTTTCCGATCGAATCATGGAATCGATGAGATTGATTTTTCCAATTTTGTATTTCATTCCATTACAAATACCAGTGAGGTAGTATAAGTACATTGATCGAATTCCTCAGTGTATTTGGGTTTTTACAATGTACTAATATATACATAGTACATGTGTGTACAGTATCCTTAAATGCTTACTAGGTACATACTCTAATATGATATTGATATTGACATGAAGAACTTTCTTGTAATATGTTGTATACAATACAAATATTAATATATTTATTTATTCTATAATAACAATTAAACTAAACTAAACAACCTAATTAAAATTAAAATGTCAACGTGGGAGTTTAATTAAATTGAAAAATTACAATTTGCGTCACGCCTCCCGAACTTCCATTTAAATGTATCCTATGGATATGTAAGAGTATATTGAAAATTTATCCATTTATAAGTTAAAAATAATGAAGGGTTAAAATTATATAAATATTGACATTTATATTTAAATGGAGAATTTTACGGTTAGATTTGAGCTTAAGCAATCAAAGTAAATCCCCCACTTGGAACTGTCAATTTATAATAAATCGACAAAAGATTATGATTTTCCATTACTGATAAAATATCACTTTTATAATATTGCGTTCAATTTAAGTTAAATTTCAGTTTGGGTTTAATTTAATTTTAGTTTTGTTTAATCCTCCAACATGAAAGTGATCTTCGTTGTGTTAATTTGGGGATGTTTTGTTTTTTCCAGTGGAGAAAAAATATCAATTGTACTTTCCGTTAGGTATAAAATATAAAAATATATAATATTTACATTTTAAGCATTTAATATTTTTTAAATTTTTAAATTTTAAATGCTTAAACAAGACTTAAAGTTAATTTGATTATCGTTTAGAAATTTGCCATCATTGGATCCTTTCAATGGTGCTCCTGATCCTTACGCAAAAGTATATTTTGCACAGTCAAACATGGATCCATATAGAGAAGTTGGGAGAACAAAACATTACTCGGTAAGTTATTAATTGAAGTATTATACAGGATGGTCCATAAGTTGCTTTCTTTTTTGATAAATAATCTCATAAAAATGATAGCAACGTATCAACGTATGGCCAACCCTATACAAGTAGTTAACAAATCTATAAATTTTACTAAAATGATTTTTATATACAGGATGTACATAATGCTGATTGGCCAGAATCTTTTGACTTTAATTATGTTCCTGGAGCAAATCAAGTTAGTTTATCATATAAATTATAGATTCATCTAACCTAACCCAACCTAAAAAATAACCATTTTACACCCAATATTGTATTACGAATCATGATTATATTTTTCAGAGATTGAAAATCGATATCATGGACTCTGATTTTGAAGCAGACGACTATATGGGATTTGTCGAGCTTAATTTTGCATCGTATGTCAATTCGCATGGAAGGATTTTAGAAGAAAACATTAAATCTGGCACGGGGAGATTGATAATCAAATCACCACATTCAGCCTTAGTTTCCTCAGCCTCAATTGTAAAAATTGGAAACTGATTTTAATATTTATGAATTGTTATTGATTAAATTGTTAATTTTTGGCTCACTTGTTAAACTTGTTATTTAAATTATTTTCATGCTCAGCATTGCTCATAATAACATTATATTACATATAGAAACTATGTGATATCTACTAAAGTAAGCAAAATATCGATTGATAGAGTAGAAGGGATTTAGATTAATTGTGAGCAGAATTGGTTTATAAATCCATTGAATTTGAAATCAAATGCAAATATAAAGCTGGAATGTTGTTTACTCTTTAGGATTATTGAATTACAATCATAATTATATAAATACTTAATGTTAATTATTTTCCTTCAGGTGGTGATCATTATATCGTTTAATCATCATTATAAAATCACGTCTATCAGTGATATGAGCTTGGAAGATATTCGAATATAAATTTGTATGATAAAGAAACTATTTAATTCCCTAAATAGCAATACACAACAACCATCTTAAATACTTTGGTTAATTATTTAATTTATGATTAAGTATTATTATGAAAAATACTTTAAATGGAATGATTCTAACAAAACCTTTAGTATATTTAAAAATTACCAGAGTCAATATCAAGTTTTCATAAAAGGTAAATGTAATTTACAGGCTTGTATAGAAGCTTCATATGAAAAGCATATATCTATACATATATATTTACCTGTACTGTACATCAATAATATTGTACTTGTCTGCTGTGCCTTATTGAATTTTCATCCATTTACTATTTTATTTGAAATAGATCCTTCATTAAAATGATATTTTTCAAAGCAACTTTCCTTCAATTGATCTTTGTGTTTCTTGTTAAAGGAGAAACTCAACTTGATTTGGTGCTTTCGGCAAGGTCAAATTTAAATATAGAATTAAATCATTAAAAAATAAATATACATACCTATATAAATATATGAAAGTATATTAATATAAAATCATATGTTTTGACAGGAACCTTCCAAGCACGGACCCTTTCGATGGTGATCCCGACTCATATGGTACTTATAAAATAAGCAATATTTTACAAAGGATAAGAGAGAAATTGTCATTATATGAATTTGATTAAACTAAATATATTATTGAAGCAATTAATTAATTGTAATTTATAAATATATTTTTAGATAAAATTGATACGTATTTGTGTTTTTGTAGTTATATTATGGTATTCTCCAACCAGCACAGACAATTTTTTCCAACTTGGTCAGACAAAATACATATCAGATAATAGGTTAGGTTATTCAATATGGATCATATCCATTAAATCCAAATCATAGCATTTATTTTAATAACGTTGTTAATTCATTTTATTTAATGCATTGCATTTGTAACTTGACAGAAATCCAGATTGGCCTGAACTTTTTCGTCAATATGTTCAATATTGTGAGACATGTACACAGGTAAAAAATAGTAAAAATTAAAGATATTTTCAAGATTTCAAGCCTATTACTTTACTTAAATAATATTAATCGCAACTTGAAACATGAGAGTAAACCTATGGTTTATTTTATTAGAAATGATTTTATTTTATATTTATTTAAATGAATTCAGAGGATAAAAGCTGACATTTGGGATGAAGATTTTGACTCCAATGATATAATTGGAACTGTTACAATGAAAGTTTCGGATCTTGTGAAAGCCGGAATTGGCCATGATGGAATTTTAACTGTAAACATTCCTGGAACTGGTGCTGATCTTATTTTCAGAATTAATGTTAATAGAACTTTATCTGAATCTTCACCGAAACCAAATTACGTTTATTATGAAAATAATAATTAACTTATCTTCAATTAAAAATGTTCTATCTTAACTATCTTTCATTTTTCTTTCATGTTTATTCGAAAAAGTCTAAAACTAAACTTTAAATTAACTAAATTATTAAATAATAGCTAATTGATCTAATGGTTTTAATTTAAACTTTAGTTTGAAGTTGTTCAATGAAAGTTTCAAGAAATTCAAGAAATAAATAAATCTATTCAATTCATTTAAAGTTAATTGAAATAAAAAGTAAACTTTTTGCTTTTGTGCATCGTATGAATGTAAATATTTAAGTTTAATAAAAAAAAGTTTCCAACCTCTTCCAAACTAACAATAAATAGTTAAATAGTATTAAAGCCAAGTTTGTTAAAATATTCCATTGTGGGATTTATCGACTGAACATAAATTGAATAGGACAATTGGGTTTGAATTATTTAACTTTTATTTTCACCCATTGTATTGAAATTGAAATAAAGGTCTTTATTATTTAAAACTTTTCCTCGTACATAAAATACTTAAGTTAAATAACCACGTTGTTTTTCGCACAAAGAGATTTAAATCAATTCAAAGCCCTAAAATTGTTAAATTGCTCATAAATTTTAAAAAGCTAACATTAACAATGAGAAGAAAGCAGTTTAGAAAATGTTTAGAAAATAAATAAATAAACCGGATGGTGAAAATTGAAAGATAAGCTAAACAAAGGTTTTTGTACTTTTAAGATAAATTCATGGTTTTTTTTGCTTAAAAGATAAATTGATGTTTTTTACATTGAGCTAACGTTTTCTATGAACCAACATTTTGTATGTAAATACATGGAGTGATATTTTAGTAAAGATAAAAAGGATATTTAATGTGAAACCTTTTATTGATCGGAACGAAGTTAATTGAACGGGACAGTTGGACTCATCCAAAACTGATGGTGGAAATTGTGAGTTTTCCTTTCCTTCAAATTCGGAGTTTTCGTATCCTTCAAGAAGAGTTAAAGGAAGGATAATTTATATAGTAATTTATATCTGTCCAAACTCCACCGGGCCAATCCAGATGCTTCCAACGTTCTCAATCAACCATCTATAAAGTCCCAATTAAAGCGGAAGAGAAAACAACTTTTGATTGATGAGACAAAGTCAAGTGGAAAGAACAAACCGACGTTTCCCTTTAAACAATTCCAAACAAAAAACCACTTAAGATCTCTGTTAATATTAAAGTTATTAAACTTTTTTTCTCTTCTTTTTTTAAATGTCCTTTTTAACTGAAACTAAATTTTAACTTTGTTAAGTTTTACTGTTTTAAATTTATCTTTAAAACAAATAAAAAATGTCTTAAATTTTAACTGTATTAAAATCGCTCTGGAATTTTCTTTTTGCTGGGAAAACTATAAAAATGATTTTTTAAACATTTTGTTTTTAATGTTTGCAAAATTGTTGTTTGCAAAATTTTAATGTTTGCATTTTTTTAAATTAATTTGTATTTATCGCACTGAACATTGGAACGTTGGAAAATTTGGAACACTTTTAGCTTTGCCAAAATTCTTAAATTAAAAATTGAGTTAATTAAATAAGTTAAATAAACTTCATAAAGCTGAGAAAAGTTTGGCAATTTGGGGAATCCTCCTTAATGTAAACTTTGGGTATTTGAATAATTTAACTCGTATTTGCAATTTTTGAAAATGGCACAATTGTAAAGAATTTTTGCGAAAATGTGTGAAATTTCCCTGTGAGAGATTAAAGTTGAACTGAAGATGAAGAAGAGAATAAAGGCGATTGTGGTGTTGAGAGAGAGGTATGTTTGTATGTACTCGCTCCGAGCAGTTTCCTAGCCAAATGAGAAGAATAGGTCGGTCGAGTGAAGCCGGGAGAAAACGGAAGCTACCCGGGTATTACACTCTCTATACATATTTGATAAATGAAGGGGAGTTTGGAAAACCTCCCATGGTCTGCCACCCAAAAACACACTCACACACAAAACCATCTCTAACTCTAATAAGCACAGTAAGTAAAAGGAAATCTCTCCCTTCAGTTCTACGTTCAATTCTTCAACACCCGGGATGGGAAAGAACTCCAACAAGGAACTTGAACCTCCAAAGTCAAAAAAGAGGAAATCAAAACAAATTTTCCTCCTGATAACAAAAAACTCAAATTTAATCTCCAACTCACATCACACTTATTGAAGGAGTGAAATGTAATATATATCCATATACATACAAATATGTATGTATAACTAATAACAAATCAGAGGATGATGAGATAAAACAATAGAATGAATTTAGAATGATTAACCTTCCTTAATACATACCAAACCTACACTTATACAGCTTCATATGCGATATTTATTTATATGTAAAAGTATGGTACCATACATAGGATAAAAAGGTTAAAATCATATATCTTGTATAAATCCTAAAAATGGACTCTTATTGTAACTTATTGAGAAGCCGTCATGTTATTTGTAGATTCCTTAAATAAAGATCCCTTATAAATTTTATATAGATTCCTCATCCTCATAAATTCATATACTTACATACCATACATAGATTCCGTATAGATTTCATATATACCTAGTGATTTCATATAGATTTTATATACAGTAGATTCCATATATGAGATATTCCTTAAGATTCCTTTCGTAATACCTGAGGTCAGTTAAAGATGGCTAGAAAACATTTGTTAAGGTTTGGGGTCGAAATCGTAAAATACACTCACATTCAGAGATCTTCTATCTGAATGTACACTACCTGTATATGTTATGTTCCACATACTTGTGTCGGGTACATAATAAATAGTTGTATAAGAACAATGGCAGGGATTGAGCCTAAAAGGGCAAAAGTCTGATGTCTTTTATTTAAAAGTGTCTGTTGGTTGAAACCTGACGGAAACGAGCGGGGTCGAAAGTGAACATCCGAGCTCCAATACGGCGCGTCTTCATTCAAAATTCATTCGATTTCGTCTCCAGAATAGAAATTTCGATTTCCTCATACAAAATTCCCATCTGTCTTTTATTCCTTCATATATTTCCGACCATTTCAAAATTTCAACCATCGTTATGTCTTTAAAGTCTTTACATTAACTATCACATTTACATGCGTATAATAAAATAATAATGGGAAAGTTAGGGTTATTTATTGCCAAATTTAATTTTATGAATTTAGTATTAGTCTTTGCAAAATAAATAAGGATAAATGATTTATCAATTGTTTAAGTAATCAAAATTCAAATGTAGTCAACCTTCCTTTGAATGTTATGGTTGAGCAGTCGAAGAGGGTCGTAAAGATGGGAGGAAGTGAAATTTCACTTCTCGGTACCCGGTGGAGGAAAATTCATTGAATTAATAATAAGGATTTTATCATGAAATTGACTTCAAATTCTACCCTTTAAAGAAAACATTAAAGTGGAGATGCAGAGAAATAAATTATGGTTTCAAACATCGTTTAGCCAAATCGAACCCGCCGTTTATTTGCTTGCGGAAATTGTGGGAATTCCACAGATTGTGACAAATGCCCTTTTTATTGTTGCCCTCTTTTCTAAACCGCTTTCTTGAAAAGAAATAAAACTTGGAATTGGTTTCCTCAAATGGTCAAAAACAAATGTGTTTTCATTTTATGAACATTTCTTGATATGGATTGATGTATTTAACTTATTTTTTATACTTCAAGTACATACATATAATAATTATACGATCCCTATATAAATTTGCTTAAGTATACAGTATACTACTTATAATATAAATTTTTCAAAGTCCAAAATAAATATATTTACAACTTACAATAATGATGACAAATGTTTCATTGGGAGATAAATTCATAAAAGCAATATAAAAGGATGTTTATATTTTATATACAGATACAAGTGTATATAATGGTAAACAGTAAACTATAGGTTAAGTTAGATTATATAGCATTAGATTATTAAATTATATAGCAAGAATTAAAGAGATGAATTTAGAAATTGGAATGCCGAGTTTTTATAAATTATTTAATTCTAATTATGTAATACAGGAGATTAAAAAAAGATGATTTGGTAATTGGAATTGAAATTGAAAATTGTTATTTGTTAATAAATGTTTAAATATTCAATCATTGGGTGGAATGAGTTCAACGAGGTCAACGACAAACGAGAACCAAAAGCTTTTCTTTAAAAACTTCCCATTAAACGTGTTCATTCAAGCCCATTCAATGAGAAGTAGGGAGAAAATTTCTTAGGATATTTCTCCAACCGATGTCGCTTCAATGCCCGGGTTTTTCGCTCGGCTTCCCCGACAATCCACAAACGGGCTTTTCAAGCCCGCTTTCTTCTTCGTTTTTCCACAATATTTCAAAACAGTATATAAAATATTTACTCTAAATAATAAATCTAATATCTAATTTTATTTAAATAATCATACATTTTTATTATAACATTTTCAGTTTTTTAATATTTTAATATTTATTCATTTTTTAATATTTATATGAAATAACTTAATTCATATTTATGTTTAAATATTTCATTTTCCAAAAATCGGTATTTCTTAATTAAATGTAAAATGGAAATTGTGTTTTCACTTCTCCGAAGGAACTTTAATCATTTTTAAGGATTTAAGGGAATATCTCTGAAATATTTTTGGATTTATTATAAAAGGGGTCTTCAATCTGTATGTAAAGTAAATGGCACCTTTGTTGAAGTGAAATTAAAGTTTAATCCCCAGAGGTAATCAGAGGTTTTCCTTCCTTCCCGGATATTATCCTTCATTGCTAATCTTCAAATATTATTTTTCTACCCATTCTCTATGCAATAAAAAGCATCTGGATAAGCCATTGGATTAATTTATAAGTTTCCTACAAATTATTACAACACTTATCTTATACTTTTATTACATTACTTTTATATAGAATATCTTGTGTAAAACAAATGTTTCGCACAGATGTAATAAATGGAATAGAATAAATAAAAGATATATAAAAAGAATCATAATGTGGGTTTGTAATGTGATAAAGTGTAATGTCAAGCAAGTTTAATTTACATTTAAATTCCTTTCCCAAATAAGGGCATAAAAGAGATATAAATCAAATCAAATCATGAAAATGTTCAAACTAACTCAATTCTTATCTTAACAAAAGTGATTAATTCAAATTAAATGTTTTTGTATGTTGTGTAGTGTAACACTTGTAAGATTAATTTGTTACTTTAATTGCTGTTTGATAAATATTTTAAATTGTGGGATTTTTTCAATTAACAGATAGGAAAATTCTACACAAATAACTACTGTACATTCTGTACATGTATTTTTGCAATCAGTTAAGTTTATTAATATTAATTTTCTTATTTCAGATACAATCAACCTCAATTATTATCCCTATTGATGAGAATAAACATTTATATTAATTTATTAATGTTATCGCCAATTGATTTTGTAACTATTTAACTCAAGTATAAAAGACAGTTAATTACCACATTAACACTGATAGTGAAATTGAGTTTGTTCATTAAATTATAATGAAGATTTTGATCATTTTAGGATTGGCAGTTTTTTGCCAAGCTAAAGGTTTCGCTAATTTCATTTTTACATTAAATATGTTCCATATAATACAATATCATATATCTGTAATATAAAATATATTTAAATATTTAATATTTTAGGAATTAAAGAAGAACATGGAGAGGTTGAAGGGCTTTATAATATTCAAAGTGTCGCCAACTCTCTCGTAATTATTTTACCTATTATTTCAATTACAATTTCATTATTAGAAATATTATTTGTTCACCTTTATTTCAATTAAGTTTCTAACTGCTGGAGACAATGGAAGCCCCCCAAATTACTTGGGAAAAGTAATGACAACGAAACTACAAGATGACCTCGATGGGAAAATTCATCAATTTTGGAGTGTTACAGCTCGATGTTCGATTTTAATATATTTAATCATAAATTAATATTTATTACCTATGTACAATATATCAATATATGATACCTTAAGTGTATGTATCTGTATAGCTAATATTTATTAAAATTATATATTTTCAGACAACTCTGGATTCCATACAATGATGTCCGGAGCAAATGCTTACAATGAAGTTTCTGCAGAACTCCCAGCTCCTGGTTCTTACCATTTGTTCCATTATTGGAAATTCAATGAGGTTAAAAAAGGTGTTTGGCAATTTAAAAGCGACTTCAGATTCACCGAAGGAGCAAAAGAAAACATGTGCTTGCAAGTTAACGGGTAATCTATAATTTAAATTTCATGTTTAAAGATTACAAAATTTTAAATCTTATTAAATCTGAAATCTTATAAAATTAATTCAAATTTTTTTAATTATAGTGAAAATGAAGCTTTGAGTCTTGGAAATTGCAATGCTAAGAATATAAAACAACATTTTAAATTTGTCGATCGTGTTTAATTTGTCAAACATTTCCAACCAATGTCAAAATGTACCAAATAAAGCAAAGCATGCTGAGCATATCATTTACTAAACTGATTAACGTGATTAAGCATTTAGCATTTAAGCCTTTATCATTTCCTATTATTTATATTCTCATTCATGGATAACTATGGTTTAATTAAAATGATTAAAAGGTCTATTAGTTTAAATAGAATTAGAATCATAAAATTATATCATTATCGCCAATTGGTTTTGGTCACTCCAGAATAAATAATCATTTTATTCATTTGTCCCATTAACTTGTATAAGAGAGAAATTGAATTTGTCCAAGTTTGATTATTTATAATAAATCATGAAGCTTTTGATCATTTTTGGACTGGGAGTTTTTTGCCAAGTTAAAAGTTCGTTAATTTCATTTAACACTTTACTTATATAATTATGATTTTGATTTTAATATTATGATTTTAACCAATTTGATGTTTTAGGAATTAAAAATTAATTGGAGAAACGGTCGAGGGACAATTTATATTCAAAGTGTAAAAAACTTCCTTATAAGTAAATACCTAGTTTATTATTAAAATTCTATAATTCAAAATTCTCAGAAAAATAATTAATTTAATTCAAAATTCGCAAAGAAATATTAATTTGTTTGTATATTGTACATATTCGTTTTTATATGATTTTAGTTTCTAACTGTTGCAGATAATGGAAAAGTGCCAGATTACTTAGGGAAAGTGACTATAGCACAATTGAACAAAGGAGACGCTCAGCAAATTTTGGATGTAACGGCACAATGTTAGATTTAATTTAATCCAAAATAATAAAATTATTTAATCCAAATTAATAAATTAATAATTAAATTTTTTTGATAAAATTTATTTTCAATAATATTTCAATAATATTTCAGTCAACCTTGGTTTCCAAACAATCATTTCCAAAAGCAATAATTATAATGAAATTTCTGCAGAACTCCCAAGTCCTGGTTCTTATTACGTTATCCATTATTGGAAATTCACTGAGGTTCAAAAAGGGATTTGGCAATTTAAAAGCGACTTCAGATTCACCGAAGGAGCAAAAGAAAACATGTGCTTGCAAGTTACCAGGTAATTTAAAATTTTAAAAAACATTAACATTAAATTATGCAAGTTAAATTTTCATAAAATTTTCAACTGATTCTATTTGTGATTACTTTACAGTGAAAATGAAGCTTTAACCTTGCTATAAGAATAACAACAAACAACTTTTTAAATTTGTGATGCTTTACTGCTTAATTTCTGTAACAAGTCACAAAATTGTAATTTTAATGAAATACATTAAATAAGCATTCAATAATAAAAAAAACTTAATTTCATAATAATCATTTATTTTTCATTCTACATAATTAACATAAATACCTAATTAATTTTTAAACCAAATAAAAAATCTTGTCGTTTCTTTACATATAAATATAACAAGCATGCTAAATCTCAATGATAAACATTGAAGATAAATTGGAGTACATAAAAATGTCTTCGCGTTTAACAGTGCCAATATTGAGCATTAATTGTCTTGCACCATTAATAGATAAGCCATTTTCTATTTTAGTTTGTTACATATTTATTTTTTGATTACATAACAAATAAATATTAGCTAATTAAATTTAAATAATTAGCCAAATTAACCAAAAATTGCAATATTTTCCTTAATGGTTATTAATTATTAACCTTTCCTTTTACATTAAATGATAAATTCATAAAAAATAGAAGTTTAATTGGCAACGATAAATATTTGTCTACTGCAAACAATTGCTTTAATTGGAAAAAAATATTTAGAAATAATCCTAATTAAGGACAAAGGAAAAAAGTTGATAAGTTTAATGATTCGAGAAGTTCTATTAAGTAAACTTAATTAATAATGTAAATAAAGGCAGTTGGAACAAACTTCTTAAATATTTAAATATCAAACTTAGGGCAAATACTATTTGGTACACACTACACACCAATAGGACTTCTTTAGAACTCAATTATCAATACAATCTAGTGCCCAATTAACCACTGTACAAATTAATACATTAGAGTTCATATGTTGGCTCCAAGGTAGTATCCAAATACCCATATAACCTAGAACCCAACGACTCACTACACATCCAAGATAGTACTCATCGAGTAGTACTCACATACAAGTTAGTCAGAAACTTAGACATTCTGACAAAACTGACAACTTACTTTTATAATGCTTTTGTATGTGTCAAATTCATCTTTAGATTACGTTATTCAATTAATAAAGTGATGACATTGATGGGTGGTAATTAAAAGCCTCTTATTTAACCACAATAATCGATATTTTTAATTGGCTAATCGGCTAGCCATCATTAATTATCTTTAAATTAACTTAAATATGCAGAGTCTATTGAACAATATTTCATAACTACAATAATTAAAATAAAAATTAAGTTTATTGTTGTTAGTTTTACACTGTGTTTATCAATAAATTTTTATTGTGTAAATAAAAATGATAAGCAATTTGATTTTCAATATTTTGATAGGGAAATAAGATCTATAAGAAATGTTCTGGTTCGAATGCAATTGAATTTCATCTCATTAATAATGGAATAATGATGAAATAAAGAATGAGTTGCATGCTTCCGGAAAATAAACCAAGCCATCATTATTTACTTAAACAAAGTAAAATACATTTTATGGGACGTTACATTTAGTGTAATGGTGTTATTAAAACCATATTTATGACTATTCAACTCAACCTTTTATATTTAATAGCTACAAGGAACGAATAATGAACATTGGACGATTTTAATTAGTCATTTTATATCACAATATATTATATTGTTAACAATATTTTACATATAACAATATTCTATCATACAATATTCTATTATACCATAAACGCATATACAAATATAATAAACAGTCAGCTTACAAAGCTTAGATATATTTCCTATAAGAATGACTTTTATAACATTTATAAGAATATTTTGTAAGAATATTGAATTTTTATTCGATTAGACCCAAAGCATTGGAATTTGTCCAAAAATTGATATTTCCATTAAGAATATTAAGAAAAAGACTTGTTGCATAATTTCCCCTATATTTTATTAATCTCCAATGTTCATTCCTTTTCAGAGACAGTGAGGCTTATTGGCTCAATTTACTCCATTAATGTGTTTACTTATAAGCTGATGGATATAAATGGATATATCTTTAAAAGATGTCAATGTCAACTATAAATGAAAAATATTAGTTTTAAGCTTTAACTATAACACTAAATTTTTCATCATCATCTATAACAGTAAATTTTATTTTATTTAAATTCTTATTTAAATTCTGATTCATTTTAATTTCGATTCATAAAATCTAAAGAGTTTGATGGTTCACAATAAAAAGTAATTAATCTTCAAAGCTGTTCAATAAATAATTTTTCCTTACATTAAATAAAGGTTCATGTTTGTCCAAGAATTCTTATTGGACTTTGTGTAATAAAAATTGTATGACAATGATTGTATGATCGGTGAAAGTCACCTTTAAGACACGTGAAGGAGATTTCTATTTAAAGGTCTTACAGGAAGTGGATGAAAGACCTTTGTGAATGTCCTTTGGGACACACGGCCAGGATTCAATTGTGGTGGTAATAGAGAATGAAAAACGACAACGCCATGAATCTCCCAACACTCTGAATCTCCGATCCAAATACTCCGATCCGAATCCTCTAAAGAATCCTAAAGGCATGGAGAATTAGGAGAATCAAATCACTTCCACCTTCAAGTCCACAATCACCCAGACACTTCTGCACACAATCCACTTGGAGCGAGATGAGAAAAATAAAGTTCCTGGGAATTGGCATCAAATTAACGGCATTTGGAGGTTGTAAAAATAATCCCAGCCGCACTGATAAGACCGTGACAATCAAATCAAGACTTACTAATGAATAGTAACTTTAATGAACATTGTTTCATTCAATTCCAAGTAAACTAACATATATTACATACAGGGTGGGCCATAAGTATCTTTCTTTTTTATACGATTGTATATCTACATATAGCATAGATGCATTTAAATAAATAGCATTGGATTCATTATAATACAAAATAGAATAGCTGTTTTATTCAAGTTGGTAAGAGTTGTTAAGAATTAGGGGCAAGGGTGAAGGGAAAGTTAATGGGGCAAAGCTGGCAGTCTGAAATGGGATCCTTTTATTATTTCCACACGAGGTGAGCAGTGAAATGTTAAACCAGGGATTTTTGGCGACTCTTCATCCTTCTCACATTAAATGAATCTTTCATCGGGCTTGGATTTCAAAATATTAAATTCCTTATCAACACAACACTCAGATTTGTCCTCTTTAGCTCAATTCAAACCATAAATTACAACACTTCTCCAAATGATTCAATTTAAATTCATATCTCTCCGTTTCTCCCATTTCTCTCAAACCAAGATCAAATGACATTTATTAATAAAAGTTCTCTCTGAAAGTTCCAAGATTTCTAAGATTTTAGGAATTTCACAAATATTAAAAAATATCATGAATATTAAAAATATATCAAATATCCTTAATTATTAAAAATATATGAAATATCATATAAAAAATATGAAATATCATAAATATTAAAATATATAATTATTTAAATACTCTGTATAAGTGTATGCATAAAGTAGAGTGCAATTCTATATACAGAATGTATTATATATATATTTGTAAAAATTCAATGAATCTTGTAGCGTATAATGATTGTAATAAGACTCGGATTATTCTGAGTTTTCGGAGCTTCGGGGGTTGTGAACTGAAGTGTGTCTGTGCGCATGGAACTCACACACACAACTCACACACTGAGTTTGGTTCCTTAAACCCAGTTCGGGGGGTTTGAGTTAATTTCGGCGGCCCACAAGCTCTGAGTCTTCCTCTCAGAATAGTCATTCCCAAAGCCAAAGGCGAATACTTTGTGTCTTCTTCAGCGTCTCTTTACACGAGGAGTTGAAAGTTCCTTTGTTCTTCCACTGACAGCTTATTATCTCGCCCTGTAACCTCCGAAGAGTTTCCCTATACATTTCTCCATCGAAATCTCTTCTTTAAATTTCTCCTTTACATATCTCCCTTTAACTTCTCCTTTAAATCTCTATTTTACATTTCTCCTTTATTTCTCCCTTTATTTCTATTTTACTTCTCATCACTTGAATCTCTTCAAAGTTTCACATAAATCCATAAAATTATTCTCAAGGCTCTCTACATTTGAAGAGATTTCCAGGAGATTTTCAGGAGATCTCGACAGGAAGTGAAAGTGGTTGGAAAGTGGGAAAGTTCTTCGTATTGTGTCAACAAGAGAACCTGTCCACATATATTCATATAAAGATTCTCAGAGATTCTAAGTGATTCAAGAGAGACATTTGGCATGGAGGGAATTAGAAGAGTTCAGAAAAGTGAGGTTAAATTAAATCTCAAACCATGACACTTTCAAGTCAATTTCAACCTTTTCACAATTTTCGACATTAATAAGTCTTTTGAAAGGGAGCACTTCAAGGTACCCAATCTTTTATACTTATTTTAACCCATACATATATTGTATAATACATGCATATTTTGCATTCACCAAGTTCTTAAAACTTCAACAATTCTTATACAAATCAATATAAATATAAATATTACTTTGATAGCATTGGTTTACATTACTACAACATATATAATACATAATTATACATCCATACGTCTTTACATACATACATATAATAACATATACCATATATTGTATAACTGTAACTGTACACTGTGTAAATTGTAATATTAAGAAGAGAAAATTAAAAAATTCTTTCAATTTTTTGGCTTCAAGACGAGACATTGAAAAGTTTAAATTCATCTTTTAATGTACAGGGTGGATCAAAAGTTGCTTTCTTTTTTATGTGACTTGTGAGGTTATGCTTTTTTGTCTATTTAAAAAAGAAAGCAACTTTTTATTGGCCAACATGAATATTTTAATGTCAAAGGGAGAAGAAGGTTGAATTCTGGAAAGAAAAGCTGATTATTTGACAATGGTTCATTTCCTCCGAGAAAGGAGCTTATTACAGATAAAGAGAAAGGGAGGTTGTTTGCATAGGAAGAATTGTATTTGGTTACTGGGAATAGGAAATGAATGAGACGCAAAAGGCAGACAACAGGTAAAAAAGAATAAT
This sequence comes from Neelides folsomi, assembly GCA_034687125.1. Classification (NCBI taxonomy): domain Eukaryota; kingdom Metazoa; phylum Arthropoda; class Collembola; order Neelipleona; family Neelidae; genus Neelides; species Neelides folsomi. Next base: position 77,300 of record JAQGBZ010000160.1, on the reverse strand, counting down.
ACCATGCTGAACATGAAAACCAACATGTAAAAAATTCCATATAAATATATTACATAATCTACTAGTATTATCGATACCATATACTACCATATAAACTACCATACTACCATAGATAGATAGACATAGACACATAAACCTCTGTACACAATGTACAGAGGTAGTTACATAGAGTAGTTATACAGAAAATATATTTACAATAAAGTATAGTTGGAATTTTTCATTGTCTTCACTTGTGTTTATTCAATCCATCGATTTGGTAAAAACCATGAATAAATCAACTTTCAATTCATGTCATTTTGAATGTCGTCAATAGTAAAAAAAGTGAATTTTTGAACGATTTGTCGAATAAAAGTGGGGGAATTGAGAAGAAAGGGAATTTTGATTCACTTTACTTTCCCCATTCCTTTTTAATATCCACTCAAAAAACTAATATAATGTTAAAAGGAATTGAATTTTTTTTTACAGTAAACGAAGAATAAGTGAGGAGGCTGTGGGAATAAATCCTGAGTATAAAAACAAGGATATAACAAATTCCAGTTTTTGTTTGAATTATTGAAAATCAATATGGCCCCATCAATCACAGAATCGCCACCAGTGACAATCCAAAAGCAAGGTAAAAAATCTTATAAGTCTTCCTTGGATCCTTTTTACCTTTTTATTTCTCGGCCTACTATTTACACGTCGAATGAAGACGCAAAAGGGAGAAAAGAACGTGAACTACTTTTACTTATAAACATATCATTCATTTATTACAAATGGATTTGTAAAGGACAATTTTCCTGTATATAATATAGCATATGTATATACATTTTGAATATAAGGTTTCATATATAAAATAATTGATCCAATGTCTCTTTCTTTATATTTATGAATACTTATTAATACTGACAATGAGTATACTGTACATATACTTAAGTATGAATTTAGAGGAGATTAAAAATGAACTTCCAACTTTTAGAACTAAATGAATTATTTCTTTTGGTTATCAATGGTATCATATAAGTATTTTTAAATAGTACTCGTATTACTTAATGTAAGAATGTTAGAACCAAATAATAATGAGAATAATGACCGTCTTATAATGTACTCATACTTATACCAATGTAAGTACGTGTAAAGCTGTAATGTATATTTTATATTAGTTATGGTAAATTATTTCTCCACTATAATATTTAATAAGAGTTAATATAAAAGGTTAAAAGGTAAAAGCATTAGAGGTTTTATGTACGCTATAAGCGATACGTTATCTGTGCAATTATCGGAAATGTCTGAAAACACATTTACAATAATATCTTACCTAGGTACGTACAGTACAGGTAGATACATTCATATACAATATATATGTAATTTCTGTATATTTATGTAACTGCTGTTTAACTGCTCATATAGGAAATTCTGTTTATTGAAAATGCATTGATGGAATTGAAGCACTTTCATTCCAGTGTAAGATATCCGGACTTTCGCTCGATGATCATCAATATTTAATAATTCCTTCCCGTACTGAAGGAATATTACCAAAGGATTTTTTCCATTTAGATTACATACGATTTTAAGAGAGGCTGAAGGGCGGAATAAATGTCCAGACAGTTAATATCTATTTAATTTATCAACTTAAATAATTATCCGAGTCGTAAATTGCATTTGAGCCTCTTTGAATTCAATATTGAATTGCAATATTAGCGATTTGAGCGAGATAAGAAAAGTCTCATCTTCCCATTCATTACCTTCAATTATTTAGCATCTTCCAACACAACGTAGTTTTATTTCCCTCTTATATTTCACCGTCTTAATTCCTCCTTGTGCAAAGAATAGAGACAATAAAGTACCAAGAGCTGAAGAATCTAAAGAAGTGACATCCGAGTAAGAAAGGTTATTTACTAAAACCATCCCTTTCACTCTCCAAACAAAAGTTTTCTTTTGTCCCTCGTAGATCTCATACAATCTCATATACGATTTCATGCAATCTCTTATACCTAAGATCTCATATACGATCTCTAATAAGATCTCTAAGATTTCTCAGACTTTACTTATACGTAGTTGGGAAGAAAGAAGCCATAAAATTTAATTGCACAAAGAAGTTGATCTTTTCCTCTAGAAGTTTTTTTTAAATTGGTCTTTAAATTGGTCTTTAAATTGGTCTTTAAATTGGTCTTTAAATTGGTCCTCAAAGGTCGCCGAACACATGGCCGGAGTTTGAGAGGAAGTCGAAGGGGCGAAGAAGTTGTCCATAGATCACCCCAATGGTCTCATCAAACCCACAGCGAACTTTCCCATGAGTTTCTCTCCCCGTCCCCGTCAACCTCAGCTGTGAACGAGTCCTTAGAAGTGATAGACAACGTGCAAACCAAGAACCCAGGGCCAGTCGTGATCGTACGCGGAGAGGAAATTGGAATTGTCGTCGTCGTTCTCCTCCTATGGGGTCTTAAACCATTACATATTTAATAGCCTCTATAATTTATGTTTTATTACGATCTCGTTACATCGGTTATAATCGTAATAATGAAAATCGTAATAATAATCTTAAGTTTAATAATCGTAATTTTGATAACGTAATTTTGAATATTAGTTGGAGCCATCATTTTGTTCTTTAATCGATGGGGAAAGATCCGAATGCTTGAACCTTATCAGCCAAAATTTTGTGAGACGCATCGGCCTTCTTGCCCTATGGCTGATGTCACATCGCTTTCTCATTGCACTGTAAGGAATTCACCCTTTTGGATAACTTTCCCTGCTGCGTATTTAACTTAACGTTAGTACATAAGTCTATGTAAGTCTCATGTCTCCCTATATGACTATAAATTTTACATTTTAGGTGTAATATGTATATGTATGGTATAAGGATTTTGTATTGTGGTGGGAGGATAAAGATCATTATAGGGAAATATCATTTACTTGTTTGAACTTCCATTTCCTCATTATTTACTTGTGATTTTGATGTAAAACATAAAGCCACATTTATTTGGCTCGTCTTTCCACCACCGGTGGGTTTTGTGGACAATTACACAATCCATGGCATGTTTGGAAGTCTTAACATGGGAAGAACGGGAGAATAAAGGGAGCTGGAATGAGGAAGTTCTTTAATAACCATTAATGTTAAAACAACACAAAATGGAATTAAAGACCAAAGAGAATTGCACTTTGAAATGGAATACTTTTTACACGTTTTTAATACATCATTAGTGTCAAATTAAATTTCGCATATTTTACATAATTAATACATATAGACATTTATTTTATTGCGATTATTATTGGGTTGACTTAATACACGAAATTGTAAATAGGAATATTTGGAATATTGAATTTGCATTTGTGTATACTTATACAGGGTGGGCCATAAGTTGCTTTTTTTAAAATAAACAATCGTAGAAAAAAGAATGCTACTTGTGGCCCACCCTGTACAGATACTTATATGTAGAATATGTATGGAAATGGAATGTAAGGTAATATTCTGTACTTGTTTGATATTGTAAATATTGATTTTTTTAATTTTATTAGCGGAGTTATTCGAAGTACAATCTGTCAAGTGACATGGTCGGGTCGCCGCATTTCGCAAAATGTAATTACCATGGGGTGAGTGGTAATGGATACGGTGGAGGGGGATTGACAGCCGGGCCGCATTCTGCTGGTCGACCACGCCAAAATTCCGTCTTTGTTTCCTCGCCCAACTCGGGATTCCCTTTAAATGCCGGAGTCTTCAAAAGCCCTTCGAGGAAAACAAAGTCCGCCATTGATCTCTCGACGCTCGTCCTCAGTGAAGAATTTTTAGAAACAGTGAGGAGGAATTCAAAAAATTCTATTACACATTTGTAGATCCCTCACTCAACCCACGCTACGATTTGCACAAAATCCTATACTTAAATTTTTATTAACTAACACACAACACAACACATTATACACATATGCTAATATATGGTAAATATTCATTTGGTATATACAAATGCGTGTAAATATATGAGTATATGGTTTAAGTACTTGGCTTGGTATATGTATGTATCGTATGTTCTCGTTCTCACCTAAATGTATATTAAGAGTCCACACATTCACAATTTCGCATATGTATACACATATATTATACATTATTTGTAGTACAGGTATGTACAGTATATGTACAGTATACATATGTATGTATGTATGTAATATATGTTTGTAGTACAGTAGACAATTCCACATTATTTGGAGAATGATTAACCTACTTTCCCATCCTTCTCTGATCACACCGACTCGTGTTAGAAATGTTTCATTGGGAGTTTGATCCAAAAGATTTAGTCTCAACCAACTCAGGATTTGGTCTCCACAATTCATTCTTTATCACTCACTTTACAACAATTTAAGATCCTTTTTTACATTTAAGACATTTAATGTATTCAAGACTTTTTCTATCGGATTTTCTTAATATAAGTACAAGTACTAAATTTAGTACTTATGCTTTTATGTTAGAAAACACTTAGAAAGTTACACTATGTTCAAACATCCTTACAAACATGTATTTATATACAAAGATTTGAGATTGATCAACAGGATAAGATTTGGTTAAAACCTTTTTTGGATACAAAGCCTACTTTAATTGATTAAAATTTAGAGGAATAAAATTGTCTTAATGTCAATCATTATGAAACCCAAACTAAGTTTTAGATTATATTATTTATTGTGAGCTTTGTGAGTGAGATCAATTTCCAACACATGGGACATCGGATTAAAGAAATCAATGTCAATTTCTTCATTTAAAATAATCATGAAGGTTTATAAGTTCACAAAAAGCAATTATGATAATTGAGTCGACAGAGAATGGAAACTTTTTAGATAATTAAATTTTGCGATTATAATCTTTAATCTTTTGTATGTATAATATTTCTGATTATAATTATGAATATCAATTGAAGCTATTTATGTTACTACCTACAATTAGCACAGGTAAAATTGGTATAAAGAAAAACATGCATTTAAATCAAGATCTAGAAATAGTAATTTAGAAATTAAAAAGTAATTAATCTAAATTATTATTAAATCAAATCAAATGCTTCCAAACTATGAAACACGGCGCTTTAATTTAAAAACTGCAATAAAAATAGTATTTAAATCTAAAATAATTAATTTTGCTCATCACTTTAATTTTTAGTGCTATTTAAGATTAAGATAAACTGCAAATTGCAAAATAGCTTTAAAATAATATATCGATTTAAAATTATTTAAAATTTTAAAAATTTAATAATTGACTTGCAAATTAGGAAATCGAAGAAGAGGAATTTTGCGGGTGAGAAAATGAGAATGATTTTTAATTGCATTTGTGCAACGTCTTTTTCCGTCTTACCCTTAAGAGATCATGATTTACAAATGTGCATACCTACACAGACACAGCTAATAAGAATTTTGTCAAATTATTTAAAATGTCAATGGCGTGATGCATTCGAGGAAAACTTTGAGTAAATACCTAGAATGCAAACGATTAAGAAATAAACATCATTTTGAGAATAAACGAAACTTTATGAAAACTTATTTATTCCACATAAGTAAATATTTAACTTAATAAGTATGTCAAGCTTCTATAGACGATTTTATATATTCTAAGAATTAATTTAAGTCTTTATAATATTAAATCGATAAAATTAAAAGTTAAAATCCGTATAAGTAGTAATAAAATCTCGAAACTAATGTTAGAGACAAAAAAAGAATATTTCCATAATTATTTTTTATACAGGATATAACTTAACTAATTGAGTAGAAAATGAATCTTAAACACATAACACAATACGAAATATAAAAATCCTATATTATATTTATTTACATGTTAGTATTCTTAATGTAATCACTGTTAGTGCTAGTGATATAAATTATGTAATGTGTGTAAATAGATATAAAGTAAGATATGTAAATCACATTCAATGTAAATGTATGGGAGATATACGTACTACCTAATGTATTAAAATTATTTAATATAAAGAGTATTCCAATAAATGTCATGAATATTAAATCTGTTCATTTTTTACGAGAAATGTTCAATTTCTTTACAATGCAATGTGTCAAATGTTCTTTAATTCAACGACCTTAAGAGAAACTTCACAAATGTAAGTACAACTTGTGAGTCAAAACGTCTATATTTATATTTATTAACCTTTTATGGTTGTAAAATAAATAAAATGTTTAAGTCAAGTTATGAATATTGAATGTGATTGTCTAAACGTCTTTAAATTACTATATTTAATTATAAGATTTACTTGCCTATTTATAATTTAGATTTAAAATGTATTGATTAAATATCCATTAATTCAGAATTTATATTTAAATATAACATTTTGTTATTTAAGATTAACTTCTTGCATTAAATCCACTGTACTATTAAATCATTACCTGTTTCATATATATTAAACACTTAAACCTAACATACATGGTAGAACATGTTACATTACACATAGAACATTTTTATAGTGTCTATTAAACAACCAATATCAATTTACATCCACATGAAAGAAATCTAAAAAAAATATTCAAAGTTTGTAGAGTCACATGCTGGTATGTGTACTTAATATACAGATACTTAATATATGTATATACCTAGAGTATTATATCTATATAAAATATGAAAATATCTATGTATGTTTAAATTCCAATTAGAATGTTTATTAGAATATTAATTGGAAATAAATTAATGAAGTAGGAAAGATAATTATGCAAATAAAATGATTGGATAAATCCATTTGCAACGTTTGGAAGTCTCATTGAGTAGAATTCACCAGAATGTTCATTTGTTGAGTTATTCAAATAACTTATGCAAACACAAATTAATTTTCACTCATATTCATTTTACATTACATTAAATTACAATGCTCGTATTCATTACATCATTATTCATTATCATTAAGCTGCCATTTTCAAATAAATATTGTATCAATTATATAGAGTTGCAAAGTTGTATAAAGTTGCAAACACATTAAGAAATTAAAATAGGATTAAATTCATTGTGTTATAAAATTGAAAAAAGGAATTGTAATGAAGGGTCGGTGGTGAATAATTAAATCCTTTATTGACTTCTTCCCAATCTCCTTTTATTATTAAACGACTTCTGACTTGGTGATTGAATCGAACAAAGAACTGCTTTTAGCCCTTGACTTCCCCCAAACCCATCAAAACTTAAACGAGACCAACTTTCACCTATCATCAAAGGAAAAGTGTTCATTATACTTCAAATGCATACTTATAGAAATCCATATAAATCCTCAAATAACAATCATTCTATAATTTAGAATATAGAATGGTATATAGAATATAAAGAGAATATATCATATAATTTGTAAGAATATAAAAATCTAAAAGAAATGTATATGTCAGCACTTCACATTCCACAACGCATGATGAAAGATAAGTACTTATACTACAATATATGTATATATATAGTATTGATATAGGTACAGTATAGTATTTATGTAGTAAGAATATACTTTTATGTACTTATGTACTTATATTTAGTTTTTAAGTATATGATTTGTATAACGCATGATTATGGATGGTTATCGTGGTTGTGTATATCAGCACGTCCGTGTCATGATGATGAAATTCGAGGCGTAGGTTATAAGAGCAAACAAGGATAAACGAGGAGCTAAATAAGTATGAGGTTCGTGAGTTTGGAGTATTTTTTCCCCATCTGGGTCTTCCGCGACACTAACGAGGGCCAATTTTTCCAATCCGCACATGGCGAAAGTCCGATTGAAATGCCAAGGATTCCCATTGTGAATTTTGTGAGATTCGCAGTTTGATTCTGTGAGACTAGACTTGGAGTGAAACTTGGAGTATCAGATACTCGCGTGGTTCTCATAGATAACGAATCAACTCCCAAAACTCCCTCACAAGAGGATGAGAAAAAAGAGAATAAACCCTTTTACCCGGATACGGAAAACCTACGATTTTATACGCTTCAATTCATTCACTATAAATTGACATTATTTTGTCAGGATTTTCATTTTCTTTTACGTGTATGATAAAATATAAGGAAGTTGTAAATACAATAAAAGTTCACTTTAGTAAATCATGTCATCTTTATGTAATTCTCTGTCCTGCCCAGGAGCTATTTAAGAAGATCTTTGCAAGGAATATTTATTAAAGCTGAACTGAATAAAGTCAAAGATTAAAGACAAAAAAGAATAAAATGATGTTTCACTTATAAAAAATTATTGATATATTTTTCTTTTTTTTATATTATACATTTCATATATTTTATGCATAGAGTTCTTTGTGAACAATTTATGAGAGAATCTTTTTCATTAAAATAGTAATTCTCTTAAATAGTTTTACCAACTTCTAAGTATTCACATTAAGATCCAAGTACAATTAAACGCGTGAGATTAAAAATTCCTTAAGTTCAGCCTGGTAAAGTTTAATTAATTTCTAACACTTGGGCTATTTTTGCTAAAATAACAAACTCCATTAAATAAAAGTCTGTCTTATTTATCATGTTTATAAATTGGAGCAATTAATTTATAGAATGTTTACATATACAAAGTTCATTAAAAGTAAAAGAGTATAAATTAAATACAGAAGCCATTAAAGTCATTAAACATTTCCATACTTGCTCTGATTTGTATTCAGCTGATTGATGTAAGTTAGGAATAATCTAACGTTGGATGGCGCTACGAAAAGTTCACCAATGCCCCAATTTTACTTTCGCCGAAGCTAAGCGCAGCGGAGTGTAAATGCTATGCAAGAACACATTAATTTTAATATTGATTATTCAAAGTACTTTCTTTTATCTCATTAGCATAAAAAGTATTAGAGCAAAGGAAATGAATCTCTTCGTTTATAAATGTGAAAACTTTGTGCTTTTCCCCAAATAAATGTAAATCTTTCTTGTTAAAGAAAAAAAAGTAAATGTCGTTTTTTCCTTCAAAGACATCTTCATTAAGGATGTTTTTAAGCAAAATTTATCAAGCTTTGAAGAGATTAAGATCCTTCAGTGAAAATTGTATGCGTTAAGTGGAGCGAGAAAGCGAAGGTGAGTGAAATTCAGTGAAGAGTTAATTTATATGAGAAAAAATGGATATGGCTCATATAAAGCTATACTCCAATGACATGAATGTATTACATATATGAATGTATTATAAACACATGAATGTATTACATATACATTAATGTAGTTCATATATATATATATAGTCTAAATGTATATAGGTAGTTTCAATAATCGTATTAGGAACCAGTAAGAGCTTGTAAGCGTAATAAAATGATTTACCATCTCTTACATTTCCGTATGGATCTCTTCCTTATTTTAGTAGGAAAACGTTGAAGAGATTTCTGATTGCTTTCCCTTCTCGACATCTTCTTTAATTACCTTTCCCAATCGATATCACTCCTATTTAGCTAAAGCACAATTGGAGAAAATTGGAGTTGGGGAATTGATCATGAGATTTCACCACGTTTACACGTGTCAAGTACCTTTTGACAAACACCAACTCATTTGGAGTAGGGAAATAAAGGGATAATTACAAAGAATTGTGAGTTGTGAGTTTCGGAGTTCATTCACGCGATAACGTAAATTAAAACAGCCATTTTGTAAATTGGCGTATTCATTCTTTTAATATAATACTACTAATTTTGTCAAAATAAATGTCAGAAAGTTAGGATCAAATCATTAAAATTTATTGTCAATTGCCAATCAGGAAAATATAGGCATTTGTTATCATAATTTGTAAAAAAACTATTAATTTTTCATAAATATAAATTTATGGTCAACCAATATTTAAGATCATACATGGATAAAAATATACAAATTTAATAAGTATTGTACCAGTTAGCTTCATATTTTTTACTTTAATTAATAATAATTTAATTTCTTATTGAAATTATAATGACACAGCTTATACAAACATATAGGACAAAAACAACCATAAAGGGGCAATAAAATATAATGTTAAATCAATAAGGACGATATGATTTGAATTTTTTCTAAATTCCACAATTGATTTTGGTAAATGATTTAGCAAGAGATATGGGGGCTAATGCATAAACGTATTACAGTATTGTTACGTGACAAATATGTCACAGTTTTGTCAAGTCACAAGTCATTGAAGTTTACATTATAATTGTAAAAAATAATTGTAAGTAGGTTATAGTTTCAAAATTGTAATAGAATATTATTGTTTATTTTTATCTAAATTAATGTTTAAAATAAAACAAAATATAAAATTTAATAAATGTCTAGACACTAGACAGAAATACAAGGAAATTTTTATATTTTTTATTATATATTATATTATACATCGGTAATAAACAAATACCTACTTATTTACGACTTATTGACATTGATGAAAAGGAATATTTAAAAAAGCAAAGTATTTTCATTAAATTGCCTTACATTTTATAAAGATCAACGAGATGAGAAAAATGAATTTGAAATATTATGACTTTATGACCTTACAATCTAAATGCTATAAATGAGCTTTACTTAAATAGGAAAAATAAACATGTTTACAATTAGAAAATTACAAGTGCATCAACTGTTTCTGACAGATCCACGACTTTCCTGTATCCCACGTATACGTGGGTGTAATTTTCATTAGGCTTAATACTTAAAATAAAAAATCCACCCTGCCGCCTTGGATTTAAAATGAAGCAATTTAAAGGAGTTATTCAAGAAGTGAGGGTTAAGAGAGTTAATATGACATCAAATGAAAATCCTGTAGGTTGAAATGTTCATCACTTTGTTGTGGACTTTTATCTTTTAAAAAGATATTGTTAATTCTGTAAATTAATTTTGAGTATTAATTTAGACTTATCATAATTCTTATTCACATGAACCTTTTTTCAATAATAATATTACAATATAATAAGAATGAGATATTAATAATTATTATTTAGATATTAATTTTCACGTTTAACTAGGTCAACTACCATAAATATTTATTTTGTACAAACATTTACTGATATTATAATTTTACTACAAAAACTCGAGTAACATTATGTTTATTTAAAATAATTATTATTAAATCATCATTTAAACTATGTTAAATTATTATTTATTAATATTTACATAAATGTAATATTTGCAATCTAATAATAATATATGAAATTTGATATTAATAAAGTGAATCTGAATTTCCTATATAAACCTATTGTAAACTTTAACTTGAACAATCATTATTTCATTTATTAAATTTGTTTTCCAAAATGAAATTTTCAATTTTATCTTTATTATTTTCAATCATTTGTTTTTATTTCAGGACCAACACAAAAACCCACGATTTCGCCAACTAATCCTCCAATAGTTCCACCAACTGAACCTCCAATTGTTCCATCTACTGAACCTCTAATTGTTCCTACCACAAAAGCACCAACCGAGTCTCCAACAAGAGAACCTACTGGTCATACTGGAGAACCTCCTGATAAAATTCTTCGTTATGCCTTGTATTTTGAAAAATGTGTCGTAACTTTGGATACAGTAATTTATTCGTGTCATCCAGATGGTAATTTAGTTTGCAAAAAAGTGAAAATCATAAACAAAATTAGAACAATATGTACTTGCAAAAAAAACTATATAGCTGATTCTGAATTTTGTAAACGGGTAAATAATGGAAATAACCAGTTTAATGCAGAACATGGTGATACTTGTAAGAAAAATCCAGACTCTGATATTTTTAAATGTAATACATTTAGCAATTTGTATTGTGATGTAGAAAATAAAATTCCAAAATGTATCTGTTTTGATAGATATTTTTATTCTGAATACTTAAATAAATGTGTGAAACTTAAATAAATAAATTAATTACAATAATTTAATAAATTAGAGTATATTATTTCTTATAAATAACAATAAATAAAATGAAATTGAAAAAATGTAATAGCATAATATTTGAATGGCAACTATCAAGTGAGACATTTAATTATAGAAAATTCATTTTTCACATTAGCAGCAATAGACTATTGTCACCATGGGCACAACCTTTCCACAAGGTTAGAATGGGTAATCCATGATATGTCCGATAGGTATTTTTTATTCATTTTAATTAAATATTTTTGAACGAAATTATTAATTATAAATTAGGGTTGAAATGGCATTTCAATACAAAGCTATTGGTGTCAATTCATAGGGTTTATATATGTTTTGCATATATAATTAATTAAGTATATTATAAGTGATTTTAAATGTGAAACAAATTAGGTTTCATATTTTGCATATAATTTTACACATAATTTTACATGTGAAACCTTGAATTCAATTTTGCGTAGTCATTCCCAGAGAACTAGGAATTTAACAATATAAATTAATTAAAAGTATTTTTTATATTAAAACAAAATGCCTTTGCGTTTAATAACGGGCCCCAAAGACGGGAAACAGTGGGAAACAGTAAGAAATCCAAATTTAAATGTATATATGGATAAATACTTGTGCTCTTGACCCCATACCACAATTCCTATAGTGGTTAAATAAGCCCATTTATCAGTAATAAATTTTTGAATTATATTGTTATAATATTGTTTTGGTTTCGTCCATTAATGATGAAACCCATCTTTACATACGTAAATATTATTTTTGCATTCAGTATTCCATTTTTCATTGCATATTAAAAAATAATCACTATAAATACCTAAATTTCTTTCATTTCTTTGTTTTCTTTTTTTGTATAGCACGCGTTTCGTAAACACCTCTACATTGAAATATTGTCCAATATTTTCTCTACATTTCAAATAATAAATTTCTGCATTTGAATAAAAAAATAATTTTTTCTACTAGTCTTCGAATTATAACATAAATGTTTAAATTAATTTTACTTAGGTTAAAATATATTAAGTTCCAAATTAGGTAAACTAATTTTCATACACATGAAATTAATTTAAATGTTGGAATGAGTTCATTTAAATCGGGTTGCATTTTTAAATTTAGCATTAAATATTTTTGGGGTATTGAATGAAATCAACTTGTGTTTTCGAAAAAATATTTTAAAAAGGTCAGCCAATGGTAAGCTACGCGGACAATAATAACCCCAAATGATAATATTTCGTAAAAAACCTAAGCAATACGTCGAATTAGCCCGTTCCTGATGAACTAAATTGCTAAATTTAAAACAAACCCGATCCGTAACGGAAATTAACCTAACCAAATAATTTTAGTTTAATTAAAGTCAAATTGTTTACATGCTTAGATTAATTAGATTAAATTTTTTAATTAATTTTGATCAATCTTCAGGTGAAGGTCCACCCCTTATTCTGACCCACAACATCGTGGAATACCGCTTGTTAGTTGATTAAATGGAAACATTTTGATATATAAGTTGAATAAGGATCTTTAGATTTATTACCAAATCAGTTTCTGGGCGAAATACTTTAAGTTGGGTACCTTCAGCATACCCAGGTGAACACAAACATCGATAATTTGGAAATATTGAATATTTAACACAGCTGTATTCAAATTCAAATTGAAATTCTTTGTTATTTTTAGGATCACACGTTTCTGTAAATTTTTTTGTGGAAAATAACGAATTTTCAAATGGACTGTCATATTTCCAATCCGCAGGTGGGTCTGGGACAACCGGAATGGTAACACACTTACAATTTTTAATCAAGGTATTAATCACGAGAATTATAACAAAGTATTTAAAATAGAAATGCATATTATTTACGATAATAGTAAATTAAAGTTTCTGATTTAATCAAAATAATATTTTATTTTTAATCATTACTTTGGCATTTTATAGAGTACTTAAAACGAGCAATGTGCTCATTTACCGAAGGATTATAAACAAAAATTTTTCTATAAATTAAATCCCACTGTAATTCCTATTTTATTAATTGTTAACGTTGAACCTAAAATTGAATATTTTACAATTTTCTTGTTAATTGACGATAATTAATTGGGATTATATGGGAATATTAATTATTTCTTTATTAACTTTCTGTTCATAAAATGTAGTACAATATATCTACTCATTGTCAGATTTTTGATTTAATTCAACTTTTTTCTGTTACAAAGTGCACATAAAATATAGTGGCTATAATAGGAATAAGTTAAAGTTAATTGGAAAGCTTCCTTTAAGTTTGTAAATTGATAAATATGCTCACCAAGTGTAAAAAGATGAAAGTGGAAAGTTTGAGTTCTTCATTACTTTTCTCATTTTCATTTTTTATCAAAAGTTAAAGAAACATTTTATAATTCTTGAAAAAGAAAAATTGTGGATGGGGCTTGAAAGATGTAAAGACCTAATCAAAAAGAAAGCTGTCAATTAAAACTCCAATTCCCATTTCCTTATTTCAAGTCAAATGGAGAAAAGAAGAAAAAACCTAAGAAGTTGAGTTGGTCTCTTTCCGCTCACGCAAGTTGATTTTATTTCTTCCCCACCAAGACAATGTTAGAAATGTTGGAAGTCTTAAAACGACTTTGAATGAATCTCCGTAGTATTTAAATGTGAACTGACATGACACACTTACATATTAAATGTACCAAAAGAACGCAGAATGAATAGTAATTCCTCTTTGGGGAATATTTAATATGGAAAAGAGGAAAATTAAGTAAAGAGGTTGGTTAAATCAATTTACCCTTTGAAGTTCTATTTTAACCAAAAAATTGAAATTGACGTTTGGAATACTTTTTAATTATTGTTATTTAGTTAATTATTGTTAAGAATTAAATATTAGGATCATTATCGTATTCTTCATTTTAAATTAAAATTAATTAATTTCTTAAATTAATTTGATATTCAACATTTTTGGAATAATTTAGAATTAAATTTTGGAAGATAAATTGATAAATTCTTCAAGGTTTTCCTAAATTTGTGAATGTGCGTTTTTGACAATTTCCTGTAGCGGTCGTTGGAATTGAAAGCTTCCGGGAAATAAAAAATTCCCTCTAATAAAAATTTCAATAAAAATGGAGGTTTTGAGGGTTTTGGGCTTTGGATGTCTCTTCAACGCATTTCAACTCTTTGTCCATTCCTGACCCTAAAAGATATAAAAAGAAAGAAAATTTTCCTCTCGTGGGATTGGGAATAAGGGAAATCGGGGAATGATTCTCCTTTCCAATCCCATTTCCCCCAGTCTTTGCCAAAACACCAAATTCTCATCCTCGCTTTGGAAAAAAGGATCTTTTGGCAGAAATCCAGAAGTGAAGCTTCAGTTCTTTGTCCTCAAAAGGCCTCCGAATATTTAATGGTCACTTTGCTCAACAGCGTGATTCTTCCTATATTACCTATATTACTTGCTTATACTCAGAGTGCGTAGAACCTTCGGATGTCTTTTTTTCTCTTAAATGCTCCAAATTATTCCCTTAATACTTAAAAGATATAACAACTAACCTTAGCTTTACAATATAGAATATACTGTATATTATAGAAAGCATTAGATAATATAGAAAGCATATTGTAATGGGTTTTAGATGCTTGGTATTTAGGCCTTGACTTTAAAATTTATTTGCTATTATTTTCTCTTTAAATGAGAACCATTGAATTTCAAATCAAAGCAATCTGACTAAAAGTCAGAAGAATAAACGATAAAGAGAAATTTATGGTGAATCCTTTCTTTGTCTTTAACTTTCCTTTTATTTTACATTAAAAAGATGCGCAATTTCTCAGTTTTTTAAATTACTCAACCTGGCAAACTTTATATCCAAGTGCTTTTGGCAAATTTTATACCCAAATTCTTTAATTTCCAATTTTCCAATTTGTTGATTTATAAAAATTACAATATTGCAAATATTAAATTAAATTTTAAATTATTTTAAACCTTTGTGTTTTTGATTTTTATTCTACTAAACGTTAGCGGTTTTTTATTTTAATATGGCAGATTATAGCTTTTGATAAAAAGTAATATGCGAGTACTTGTATGTAAATAATATGTAGGGAATGATTTGTAAATAAATTGAAAACTAAATGAACAAAAAGTTTTTTTAGTTTTTCATCAATGGCTTTCATTCATCAATAGATCTCCCCGAGGTTGAAAATCCGAAAGTTTTGAGCTTGTAAGAGAAAGTCGGATAATTTGGACGCAAAGGAGCCTGGAGGGATTTTCATTTGTACTCGAAATATTTACTTGATTTTATATTTATTTACCAAACAAATTGTAAATTCATTCCACACACACCCCATCATTTAATACTCACCCAGAAGAGTTGGATTGTGGGAATAATGCAAACAGCAAATTGCCCTCACGTGATTCTCCTGAATTCCAAACACATTTTATAAAACAGAAGTTTGGTCAATAAAACTTATAAACATTGAATCAATAGAACAAAACACATCGGCTCAATAGAATTTAATACAGCGGATTCAATTCGGTTAAAGTAAAGAACAAAAAAAGAATTTCGGATAAATTTAACTTTTTCGGTCAAAATTGAGAGTTGACAAATAAAAGAAAGGGGTTTAGGAAGTCTTAAGATTTTTAACTTAAAGGTTTTTTAACGCAAGTTCTTGATTCATTTTGACAAGAATGAAAAGGTTTTTCATCTCACATTTTAAAAGAGAAGAAGTTTGGTAAAAAGAAGTTGGAAAAATTTCTGTTCAAATTCTCACCTAATGGAGGATGATAGGAGTGGGAAGAGAAAGCAAAGCCCAGCCCTGGTGGAATTCCTCACAAGAAAAACATACTTCAACTTGGAAGAGGTTAACAAAATATAAATTGATTTTCCTTTTAAAATAATCACGCCTTGAGGACCTTTGGGACATTTTAGCCATTCAATCCATACAGGATTTACATGAGTAAATGTACAGGGTGGGTCAAAAGTTGCTTTCATTTTTATGTGATTGCTATTTAAAAAAGAAAGCAACTTTTGACACACTCTGTATAAGTAAATGTATAATAATGTACTCGATTGGTAAATTGGTAACTCTGTGAGAGAATATTTATGTAAAGTTTATTGGTTTGTGATCAAATAATTTTCTATTATTTCGACATTAATGAGTAATTTGTAAAAGCAATGCAATTAGTTACATTGAATTATTTTTCAATAAAGATTCGTTCTCTTCTTCTTCTCTACGCCCAGCTCACCACTCAAGGGAAAATGGATCGCCTCAGGTTTCGAGAGTTTCTTTACACCACCTTCGACATCACTGAAGATTTAATGCTCGATCGAATCTACAGGGTCTTTGACACCAACAACGATACGATCGTAATTCATTATACAAATTTAATACAATTATTAACTTTAACTAACAATAAATATACATACATAAATGTGCCATATGCTATACATACAGGTACATAAAACTTAATACCTTAAACCCAATACTTATCCAATAGCAAAGCCAATATCGCTCCATAACAGATAAAACAAGCAATAATTGGTAAAACAAATACAATAAACCATTCATAATCAAAACGATTAAAATCAATATCAATAATACCAGTTAGGTTAAAATATACAAATTGTGAATTGTGAATAGAGCTAAGAAGATCCTTATAAATATTTTACAATATGAAGATCGTAAAGAGTTATTATAAAGATGAAGAAACTTTGCGAGTTGAAGTCAAGCGGAGATTATTAGTTTTATCACCCCTTTAATGACTCGGTTGGTTCTTATCTAAACAACTGTCCTTTCCATTTATACACTTTCTACTTAAAACCATTTTCATAAATTTTCTTTATAACTTACCATATACCGTATACCATACACACTATTGTGTGGTATAACTATAGTATATGATATAACTCTACAGATACTTATACAAGTATGATAATTATAAGATATGTATAATAGGTAATATTATTATTTGTACTTACACAAGGATTTGCACTTTATATCAATTTCTCAGTATCTTCCCTCCACACAGAATACCAAAATTGTGAATTAATCTTAAATAGCTTATTACATACAGCAGTTAAAAATGTTCATTAAACTTTACTACACCGATATATTAAATAATTCACTAATATTACATCCATTTTACAGTACCAGTATTATATGTTTGGAGGTTGTATACTTAAGTAGAGAGACAGCATGTTAGATGATCTAGCATATGGTATAGTTTGATAGAATTCCATTATATTTTAAGATTAAGTATGACACATTAAGTAAAAGAGAGCCATGACTCATTGGAGGGAAAACTTCACTTCCGCGACCTCACACTCCCAGGGCGAAATGCGAAGTTAGAAGTTGAAGAAACCAAATGAGGATATGAGCCCTTGAGGAATTCTCTTATACTTATTCTTATCATACATACAAATACATTAAAGTATGGTACGTTGAAGTATGTGATATATGAGTATAAGAATTACATGGAGATAAATGTAGAGTTTATATTATTAGTACATATATGCAGTATATATTACTTACAATATGCATGTACAGATATATACTATACAGATCTGTATGGTATTTTATATAGTGTGGATCTTTGTATAGATTTGTTCTTCCTCGTAATTTGATGCTTGTGTGGGAGTGAGTTGCACTTGGTCATCCATTAGACCCGGTTTTTGGCCCAAATGTTGTTTCCACTTTCTCCACCCCCGCGAAAGGAGCGATAAACCTCTTTTCCCTTTTTATTCAGCTTTTCCACATTTGGGGTTGGCTGGATGGAGAGGTTTTTGGGACGCGTTCCACTAAAAAAAGAAGACTCCCTGTAGTGAGATACCAAACAGACAGAGGATTGATAAAATTGAAAATAATGGGGAGAGAAATCTAAACAATTTCATTCCATTTTCCTATCTCTCTTTTGGTTTAGATTTTGCAATCTATGATTTGATCATTATAAGAATATTTCGTATCGATGAAGGATCTTGGTGTTATTGGTCATTTTTGATATCCAAGATTATTTTACAGCCTTTGAAATTTGAGAGTTTAATGGAAGAATTTGAGATCATTTATGCTCTAAAGGGATTTTATTTACAAACATGTTTTTACCCATATCGTATACATACAATACATATCATACATATATGGGTAATACTTAAAGTTAGTATTATTTTGTTCAACGATCTCATTTTCAAATTATGTTTGTTTTTTGCAGATACTTGATATAATGGGAATATTATTGTTTTAAATATTTATTTAATTGCGAAATATTTCCTGTTGAATTGAAGAGAATGTTTAAGGATCGGTTTTTTATGATTGATTGAATGAAAGATTTGTCCGCTCAAATCAATTCCATCTCTTGGTCAATAAATAAATGTCTGTCTGGTCAAATTGGAAATAAATCCTTTAGAGAAAACGTTTCCTTTGTATCGCTTCTATTACATTCATCTCGTCAAATCCCAATAGAGAAAAAACTTTTCTTTCCCATCTTCGGTTTCTTCGGATTCTTCGGACGTCTTTAGGGAAAATAGAAAAGTCAAAATGGAGCAAATATTACATTCTATTATTTGTACATACAAAATATACAAATATTCATACATATTTATTTACTTATATTGTATATAGTATATATTCTGTATTTATATGGTATATAACCGTATATAAATATCTGTATATGGTATGTATAAGTATGGGGCTGACTTTCGGAAAGCCAGCACACACCATGGTGCATCATGGAATCGTGTGAATTGGTATATGAGTACAAGTTGCGCCCTCTAACTTAACCTAACCTAACCTAATACAATTGAATAGCCTCACCATGGTGCACCATGGAAAAAGAACCGTTATGCTGGCTTTCCGAATCCCAGCCAAGCATGGAAATGCTATACATGATTGAGAAAAATGTCGATGGCACATGTTATTGTACGAGAATCTGAGAATGATCTCGTTGATTGTAAATCTGAAAGGAAATTGAAGTTGGTTTTCGCGGAACCGGAAATTACAATTTTATTTCTTTCCATTTGAATGTGAAATAACTTGAGTTATTCGATCAAATGCGTATTTCGACTTTCTCTCAAACTTCATCCTTCGAGTGAAGTAAATTTATATGCAAATATTTACATTTGGGTGATTTACGGCGGTTGTCTTTTAAGAATGGAAATGTCACAAGGGCCGAAATTCCTCACCCAACGTGACCAAAAGGATTTTTATTATTTGTCCACTCTTTCTATTTTCCCTTGGGAAATCCCGAGACAAATCGTAGCTGAGGACAATAAGCAATGCACTGATTCATTTCCAAGTATGGGCGATTAGTTCACTCCCTTCTTGCCTCATCCAATTACCCATACACACAAATGTATTAACAAGCATATTTGTGTGTATGACAAAGGAATAAAAAAAGAGAATGCCTAAAATATGTATACCGTATATGTTCATATATGGTATATGAACCTTTATATGAACCATATGAACCATATTTATTTACCTTCATTTTTGGGTAATTCCCAAATAAATATAAAAATGCAATTCAAAGTAAAAAAATATTTAGAGTTATATTCATACATTTATACTGCTGATATACAGATATTGTGATACTACATATTGATATACATAATAAAATATGAAATGTATAATTATATGAAAGTCTAAAGTATAAAGTTCAAATTGAGGCATTTTTTATAAAGAAAAAAGTATGAATAGAAATTAAAGGATATCACAAAGGATTTTTTAATGAGAATTTTCCCTATTCAATTGAAGTTCCAAAGTGGTTGTTGAAGTTGTTGATATCGAAGGAAAGAATCATAATTAAATGAGAAAACAAAACTTGCTGACTTTCATTCCTTCTTTTCAATATAATTCCTTTATGTTTACATTCACTCAGATTTTTATTTTAATGAGTTAATGACGCAACCAAAAAAAAAATTTTTTTAATACAAGTTTTCTTATTTTATCGTATAATACATATTGCATATATAATATTACAAATAAGGTTTTTTGTAATACTTATACCATACAAATAACACAGATATATTACTTTATTAAAAAAACACAATTTTTTATATTAGAAAAATTGTTTTCTTTTTCCTTCGGTGATTTTTTATTTTTCTGAATCCCACTTAAATACATTACATGTAATGTATGTAATGTACTTACAATATTGTATGTATGTACAATGTACATAAATATAAGTATGTATGCATACTAGATGTATTTAAACTTAATTTTACATTATAAATTATTCATGTTGTGTTGAGACTCCCGTTTTCCCATACATTAACTAATCCCCTCGGAATTGAAATGAATGAGTGCGTGAAGGCAATTGAAATGACAATGGAAGTCCATTTATCTTCCTTAAAGACCTCGGGGTTGTAAGGAGGGAAATCGGGGCATTAAAGCCACGGGAAAGCATTTCCGGTCAAAATCAAGATCAGTTTGATTTCCAAAGAACCTCCGTCGCACAATGGAGAAAACCCTTTTGAAACCCCGAGCTTACCAATTGTCAAACCAAATGAGCCGAATTTGTAAGGAAAGTGTCAGAAAGGAGGAATAATGACTAAATTCTGCGATTAGGATCTCCATTTTAATTAACTCCGAACCCCCGCGTCTTATAGCCTTACACACAAACTAATTAAGGTACTAATTTAAATACAGTATCTTACAGTGTAATATAAATATAATTTTACTTTAGAATATGAGTACATTATGAGTACATTCAATATATTCATATATCAACCTAACCTAACCTATCAGATCAAATATAATATATGATAAGTTATATTTAGAATCAATTATATATTTATTATAACTATTTTACTGTATAAATAATACATTGTATTAGTATACAGTAAAATAGTTATATTGAGACATCTAATTACTCAATGTTAAAATCATCTATCCTAACCTAACCCAATTTTTGGTTAAGTTTGTATTTGTAATTATTAAGAGATCTTTGGTTTTATTCCTTGAATTTGGTCCTGATGTGGCTCTTAAGTTACTCCGAAAGTCATAAAGCTTCTGGGCCATTTCACTCTCGAGAATTGTTATTTTTTAGAGTGGAAGGATCCTTATCTGACTTAACTCTCTTTCCCTTTCATTGTCCCATGTAAATAAAGTGGGGAGGAAGAGGAAGAGATTGAGTGGGCCATTGCAAAGGAATCCATTGTGGACATTCTTTTTTAGGTGGATGAGAAGGAATGGGTCGAAGGGCTTTCGATCTTCCTTCGGGGAACACTGGAAGATCACATTCATTTCTGTTATTCTATCTATGACATGAATGGGGACTCGGCTTTAGCTCGGGAGGAATTATTCCACTGCTTGAAGAACTCTTTAATTCGAGCTGCCGGAATGGACGAAGACATTGAAGAAAGCATTAAAGACATTGTGGAAATCACCCTCAAGAAACTCGATTTAGACAAAAATGGAAAAATCACGTTTGAGGATTTTAAAGGGGCTGTGAATCTTGATCCGCTTTTATTGGAATTCTGTGGACAGTGTTTGCCGGCTCATTCAAATAGGAACAAATTTTTGGAAACGTTTTTGGGAAAATGTGCAACGACTAATTCCAGTTCGAATATTCACAATGGAGGGAAAATCAAAAATGGGAAAGAGAAAGAGAAAAGAATTGAAATGGAAAAACCCAAACCAGAATTCCCAATTCAGCCCGTGACAAATTTGACAGTTTTAAAAAAATGACATTGCGATTTTTATTTCTACTCTTTCATTTTTTGCAAATTTTGCAATTTTGCCATTTTTTCACTTTTTCCTCGTTTTTGAACTTTTGAGATATTCATGAAGTAAACACAGTGAGAAGAACATGAATTGTACAAAATGTTTTCTCAGCCATTTTCTTCAACTTCAAAAGCTTTCCATTTTAAATTCTATAAATATTATGTTAAAATTCTTAATTGAATTTCTCCCTGAGTCAACACGAGTTGTAGACTACAAATAAATATTAAATACTAATATTAAGTAAATACATTGTGAAGGTTAAATTATTTATTTATAAATTAAATTATGAATAAAATTAATTTCGACTTTGATCTTGACTTGTTTACATACAGCCCTAAATAATGTTTAATGTACAAGGAAGTAACCATCAAGATAAAATAAAATTTTCCTAAATATCTTTAAATCTGCTTAGTTTAATTTAACCATTTGTAATCCCCAACACGAGACAAATGGAAACGGATACATAAAGATAATAAATTAGCAAGCGTTATAGATTATCATTGTAAATAATTTAATTCCAATCACAGACCACACAGGTAAGGATCTTAATTAAGCGTGTTTTAATTACAACGCAAATAATATTGCGTATCAAAACATAACCACACCGAATTGGTTTTCACAAGGTTAATTCACCATGTGAAAGATTCGAGGGCAGGTTGCAAAACAAATTTGGAAAAACATCTGGAATAAGAAATTTTCTCAAACTTGTTCAAAGGAGTTTCAAACTGAGATTAAACTGAGAAATTGATGTAAACAAAATGCAAGCTTTCACCCAAATCCCTAATATGATGTAAAAAGTGAATTGAGAAAATTAATTGCATATTAACTTTATTATGATGAAACGTCAGGTGACTGACTTACCTTATATGACTCATTTTAATCTCAATCTTTATTTTCGCCATCAACAACATTTAAAACCCTTATCTAATAAAGCTACGTATATTATATGTAAGTAAATAATTACTCAATCAAGACAAATATTAAGTAAATAAAGTTAATTACTTACATATGACAATTTCATTAAATATTTCATTGGGTTGAAGGCTTTAAGATTTAAAAAACTCACAAGTCAGTTAAGTCTACTTAATAAAGTGTTATTAGTCTTATTAGCAAAAAGTTAATTAACCAACCCACATATTGCAAAGTTATAAAAGTAAAAGCTGTAGTTTGAAAATAGTCTCAAGTTACATAAAATGCATTACAATAGTTAATTAGAAAAACTCAAGAAGTTGAAATTAAGAAATGGCCCTATGGAGCAAGAGTTCATCAACATTTATAAACCCAATGGAATCTCTTACAAATTATTACAAATACAAATATTACGTGTTAAATAAATACATCTTTATTCAATCAGCAATATAACTTAGAGGAATATCACATATTAATAATATTTGTATATATGTAATATAAATATAATATAATATATATAATATACATAGGTATATCAGTAATTCGCACTTATAATTGTATTAATTATATGAATAGTTTTCATAACGTTTCTAATCCTTCTTGATCCTCTTGGCTTTGACCTCTAACTTCTCCCAATCTCATACATAATGAAAGAGTTGTAATGATCGTATAAATAAGGAGTCGAGGAGGAGAAAAACTCCAACTTCTTCTCTCCAGTTGAAGAGGAATCGAACAGCTCCCTTCTTTTAA
The DNA here is from genome assembly GCA_034687125.1 of Neelides folsomi. Taxonomy (NCBI): domain Eukaryota; kingdom Metazoa; phylum Arthropoda; class Collembola; order Neelipleona; family Neelidae; genus Neelides; species Neelides folsomi. The sequence goes on along the minus strand of JAQGBZ010000160.1, from coordinate 53,214 downwards.
ATCCACTTTAACTTTAACTCTCCAAACCCACTTGAATAATGAACGGCTATCCGACCATGGACGTCGCTCCGCCAGCTTCACTCAAAGCCCCACTTGTCGTACCTGAAAAACTTCTCATGGGCCCGGGACCATCCAACTGCTCTCCACGAGTTCTTCAAGCTTCGTCACTTCCGATTCTTGGACACATGCACAGAGAAATGTTCCAAGTAAGAAATATAACATTATAAATTGATTTTTTGATTTTTTAAATTATTAAAATATAATTATAAAATCTTTTAACTTTTTAAAATTATTAAAAATTTTAACTTTTTTAGAATTGTTAGAATTTTTGAATTTTTCGTTTTTTTCCTATACTTAAATTTCCCAATGTTGGCCATAAAGTTGAAGAGATTCCATTTGAGCGAATTACGATAACATTTAGAAAATTTAGATTCTAAGCATGAACGAATTAAAATTCTAAAATTCCCCAAACCACCATTAAAACTAGGAATAAAAAAGGGAAAACTTTCCAAGGTCTTTTGGAACTTTTACTTTCATTTTCAACGTCTTTTGTACGAATGTCATTCTTATCAATTTCAAGGATCATTTAAGAACTGTAAGAATTGATTTAAGAAAACGGATCATATAACAATATGTATATAATATACTGTCTCTGTATATAAATATACTGTAAATAATACACTGTATCTTTACATAATATACTTTTATAAATTACAAGATTAAGATTACGATAATTTAATTGTAGATAAGAAGTAATTTATTAAAATGTCTTTTAACTCTTTTGTGTAGATTTTGGACGATGTCAAGGCCGGTCTTCAATACGTTTTCCAAACTAAGAACAAATGGACTCTTGTCATTCCCGGTCCCGGACATTTGGGGATGGAAGCGATTCTTTGCAATCTCCTCGAACCCGGAGATTCGGTCGTGGTCGGAGTGAACGGCTTATGGGGTTTACGTGCATCTGATAATGCACACCGACTAGGTCTTTATTTTTCATTATTTTTTGACCTCATTTTTTCTAAGCCATGTCTCTGAGCCAAGTATTTGGTTTTGGGGATGTTCCACATAATAAGAAATTTAATAAATTTAATCTCCACTTCCGCTCTTCCCCAGACTTCTCCATTTTGGATATTAAAAACACACACGCAGTTTGTGTGTACGGATTAAATGCATAAATCACCTTAAGGCCCTTAAGAACGGTGGAGATTAACGGCCCTTGTTTTTTCAATTCCAGGGGCCAAAGTGCACAAGATGGAGAAGGCAATGGGGGAAAGTTTTTCCCTTGAGGAAATTTCGAAGGCTCTTCAAGAAATTCGTCCAAAGGTTCTTTACCTCACCCATTCAGAATCATCGTCAGGAGTCATGCAAAACTTGAAAGGAATTGGAGAGCTTTGCCAAAGGTCAATTTTAAATTATTTTAATCCTCTATAATTCCATTGCCCTATTTACAGTGTTTAATAACAATTACATATCCCCATATACAAAAATACCATATACAATATACTAAGTATACAATATACTGATAGATATAAATAAATGTACCATGTACTGTATTTATTACAAACTCCAATTAAACCACATGTACTGTACTAGGAATAAATATGTACATACATATACCCAGGACGTAAATAAGTACATAGAGTATATGTATATCTGTAATATGTCCATTGTAATATTTATATTACTGTATTATCCTGTTATTTGACATTTGTACCAATTATAAATACTTATTATGTATGTATTTACGTAAGTATTTATAATCCATTACGTGTTGTTTTTCATTTATGACGTAAATGTTAATTAACTTAATTAGCGGATGAAATGAATTAAAAATTTCCATTGGGATTTCGAGCAGTATTGACTTTATTGACCCAAGGATAGCAATATATACACTTACGTATTGACCTGTATTGAGATTTTAATGGGCCAATGTGGGATTTTGTTTTCAGCTACAATTGTCTTTTTGCCGTGGACACAGTTGCATCTATGGGAGCAGTTCCGATTTTGGTGGACCAACTTAAGATCGATGCTTTGTACACAGGATCCCAAAAAGTTCTCGGATGTCCTCCAGGCCTCGCTCCAATCACTTTTAGCCCAAGAGCAGTGTAAGCTTTTCTCTATTTTAATGGTGGTTAATGCTTAATCATGGTTAATGCTTAACTATAGTTAATGGTTAATGTAATGTTTTAGTGAAGCGATCAAAGCACGACGATTACCTGTAAGATCTTTCCTTCTGGATATGAATCTTCTTGCCAATTACTGGGGATGTAACGAGGGAGAAACTCGGGTTTATCATCACACCCCGCCAGTGACGCTTCTCTTCGCTCTTCGCGAAGCTCTGGTTGACATTGCGACCGAAAGACTTGAAAATCTTTGGGCTCGCCATCAAGCCAACGCAGCTCGACTTTATGCGGGACTTCGGTCAATGGGTATTGAATTCTTTGTTGAGAACGAAGCAGATCGACTTCCCACTGTGACGACAATCAAAGTTCCACATGGAATTGATTGGAGACTTGTCCTACAATTTGCAAATGACAAGTAAATTTATTTAATTAACAATTTAATATTTTTAATTATAATTAAGTAAATGTAATTAATTAATTTAAATGCAATTTACTGATGTGATTTTAATCATTTAAACTAATTGTAAGTATATAATTTAATTATTTAAACAATTTTAGATACTTGATCGAAATTGCTGGAGGACTTGGACCAAGTTTCGGAAAGATTCTCCGAATCGGAGTTATGGGATATAATGCCTACCCGGGAAAGATCGATCGAGTCCTTCAAGCCTTGAAAGAAGCCCTTGAATATGCAAAGCTTCATGGACGTCTTTAACTCCAAACACTCAGATTTAACTTCATTCTAGTCAATAATGTTTATTTATTTAATAATGAACAAGATTAAACATCTACGGACTTTCTCCGTTTATTTTTGTGATAAAAAAATCAACCAAATGGTTCAATTGATTATTTATTCTTGATTAAAATTCAGCATTAAATTTAAAACTTCAAACTTTAATTATTTCACATAATTTATCTCATTCATTTAATTAACTTAACAATAAAAGCTTTAACTAACTAAGCACTAACTACTGTAACTTTATAATTTTAATCATTAAGCTTTAATTAACTATCTGTATTTAATTTAAATCCCATAATTAAGCTTTCATCTAAAAATATTCATTATTTCATCATTATTATTCAACAAATATAAAAATGTTCGGAGTGCACTTCCTTATAGAAATCTTCCAATGGGCATTTGATCAGGAAATGAAAATTGTTTGACTGGAAAAAGGCGCCTAGGAATAAAAAATCCCTTCAGAAATTTGTATTTAACCGAGACGTAATTGAGTCTAAGAGCGTGATCTAAAATTGCGTTTTTGTGAAATCAAAACATTCTTAGCGAATGTTAGTGAATGTTACGGGAGTCCGTTGAATCAATTCGGGTGCCAATTTTTATTTCCCGGATTATAAAACCCCATAAAATTGTATTTTAAAAATAGGTTATTTTATGCATTCTGAGTGAAATGTGAGGGTTCTGGAGGGAATGAACAATAAATAAATATTTCCCATAGTGGACTTGGACCTTCTCCAGACCTTCCCTGCCTTAATCCACCCAAAAGTCATAAATCTGCCAATTGGGGAAAATTTCCTCTCATTACGGAACAACCTGCCCATCTTAAATACAGATACTACACAACATCCAATATCAAATCCAATCCAATATATATCAAATATACTATATTGTATAATATCCAAGGTAAACATATTCTAAAAGTATATTTATAAAATGTTGATATTTCTTACATGAATATATATATATATATATATATATTTCTTACATGATATTTTAATTTTATTTTATAACATGAGGACAAATGTGGAGTGGTCGAATAGATCAAAATGATTATTATTAAACAGGATAGTAAATGGCGCCTCGGGGCTTCCACTTTACGGAGACTACGACAGACAGATGAAGCCATTCTTATACAATTCAACACTTTATTTACAGCTTTTTTATAATTCACTATATGTACTTGCTTTTAAAACTCTTATAATATTGTACACATGTGCAAATATTATGTATGTAGAAATATAAATGTAAATATATGTAAATCTAGTTATACAGATATGTTATAATGTATTATAAATGTATAGTGTAATATTCATAGTGTCTGTATAAGAGTCATTATTAATGTCATGTCATTTATCAGCTCATTTTGTCCCATAGGGCTCAAATGATTCTGTCCCGAGGCTTGTGAACTATGGGACAACAGTGGAAAACATCCAATGCACTCAGACCACCAAAATACTTGCACTCTTGGCCTAGCTCAATGTCAACCGAGGAGACGTCGCCAAAAGTGCCATTACCATCACACACCTCAAACACCAAACCCAGATGACACGAACCCAATAAACTTTATCCTGGAGCCAATGGCAATTTCGGAGCCAATACGAATTTCGGAGCGGAGGGGAATTTCGGAGAATTCGGATCCCGCCAGAGTTTTACAATCGTATAAATCATACCAGAAAGGTTTCACTTCAAATTTCCCAAAATATTACCAAGATTTTGGAATTCCGACCACTCCGCCAAATTGTAAATCCTCGTAAGACGCTCCTCAACTTCCCTGTCAAACTTCCTGTTCTCTTCGTGTTAAACTTTAACACGAACATGAAATTTATTAAATTAAATTTATTTTTTTAATAATCCGCCGCTTAGGCTTGACATCTGTGGAATGAACATTTTTCAAAAGTTAACACTTTTCGACAATTGTAAAAATTGCAATAATCCGCAAAATTGTAAAAATCGCAATAATTCAACAAATTGTAAAAATTCAACAAATTGCAATAATTCAGCAAATTGTAAAAATTGCAATAATTTAACAAATTGCAATAATTCGAGAAATTGTTAAAATTATCATAATTTACTAATACCTAATTATGATTTAATTATTATTCTAGTTTTAGAAAATAATTACAAGATTTGGATTTGGTCAGATAATGATATGTTTAACGGAACTGGTAGTTTTTTAGCGTAGTGGAGTAGAACGAGACGTTGAATAAATTCTCATATAGGAAACAAAAATGTGAAGCGTAATCGGTTTTAACATCAAGGTCTTAAAAGCCATTTAATTTTATTACAATTTTATTACGATTTTGTAATGTTGAAAGGCAAAGTGTTTCTTTCTGCTTATTAAGTCAATTCCAATCAAACTATTAGACTTACCAACTTAATGACTACAGACTTACTATTAGATTTACTATTAGATTTACATTCAACTACTGTACTCGAGTTTTAAGTTTTAGCTATTGGAGTTGTTTAAGCTTAAAGTTTAAAGTTAAATCTTTGGATGTTTTTAATCATAGGAGTCAAAAACGCAGAAATCTTTTCCTCATTAACTCAATTAAAAATGGCTCAATAAGTAGAAACGGAGTGGAGAAAGAATTTTATCTATTTTAATGAAGGGGCCGATTTACCTTAACTAACCAAATGTTCGCATTGCATTGGAACGAATAAAAAGTGAAGTCAGAAAGATTCATTGGGTTTGTCCTGGAATGGACTGGACGAGAACAAGGCCATTGATTGTCATGTTGTGGATGAAGTGGATGGGCTGAGGTTAATCGGAAGATCTGTGAATTTAACCAAGTAATTGGGCTGTTAGACGACGACCAGGAAGGCAATTAACATTTGTAAATTATGTGAGAAGCTTCCGAAATCCTTTTTTACATTTATTTTTATTATATCAAACCCGAGTGCATACAAGCAACAGAATTAATGAGGCGCCAAGAAAGCGCATCGTATATTTAGCCTGCAATTTATGCATTTCACACACTTCTTCACTTTAGAAACTCCAAATGAATCTTCCTTTAAATGTAGGAGTTCACCAATGTGGCTCCAAACTTTAATAAAAATGGAGTTGATAAAAACATCAAGTTTTTTCGCAAATCAACAACAGCTCCTTACAAAACAATGGCCAAAATTTTATGCAAATTTACAATAAAAGGTTAAACCAAGACGTGCCAACTTATTCAAATACAAAAATCAACCAAGATAAATGTATAATACAAATATAATATATATTAATACAATATAATAACATATATTAAATACTATATAATACTATATAGTAAATACTACATATATTGTAAATTGTAAATACAGAACCTATGTATTGATGTTATTCCATAATATTTGCTATATAAAGTATTTCATTCTAAAGAGTTTTTTTTCCTTTTTAAAGATGGAATTGTGTGTTGTGAATTTGCGAATGTGCAAAAAAAATTTTTATAAATAGAATGACAAGAGAATAATCATGCAGACTGATGTGATGTCTCAAACCTTATTTATCACTTTTATTTGTGTGGAGGCGACGATTAGCATATTTCAATCCCAATAACATTTTAATAGCATGATAAGATAATGTTAATTGTTTAATAAATTTAATACATTCAATGTTAGAAATAAAGCATAGCAGACCATATAATAACATAACATATACCAGGAGAATCTTTCATATCAAGTGCATCATAGTATCATTACATTGCGTATATAGAAAATATTGATATTGTATGTATGTACCTGGTATATTATTTTGACAGACATAATACATGATATATTATGTATTAATAAAACTTATATTGGTATATGGCAAGTCTCGAGATATTTCATCTGTCGACGGCGCCCAGTCAAAATGACAGCAAATACAAAACTCTATGTAACTTATATAACTCTATGTATTTCTAACCTCATTAAATTTAATTTCGGCTATGACCCTTACAGACAATAAAATCTGTCTGGCGGAATTCATTCATATAAAATAAAAACATAAACAATCAAATTGATTAAATCGCAATTGTTAAATTATAGAATTTTTCTTGGAATATTGGAAATGGATTTTCCAATTTTTCATATTACTTCTATACAAGATATAAGATGTAAAATATCTGTATTGTGTGTATATTATATAAGCTAATATATATTTGTATACACTAATATGTATATGAGATTTAATTTCGGATTTTAATATATGAGCGGCAAAGCGGCATTTAAATTTATTAGTGATAGGAATTCAATCTTCCACCAACCAAAGATGTTTCAAACAAAGCAAAAGATAAAAGCAAAGTTTCGGCCCCACCAGAGCGACATTTGAAAACTGAAAAAGAAAGGTGGTCCAAACAAAAGAACGGTTTTCCTCGAATATTCCGATATTTAAAAGAGAATAAATTTCAACAGTCACTTTTGGACAATTTATGAATGAGGGGATTAAAATTTCTTTCTTGACCTTTATTGCTCTGTTATGATATACGACTCCTATTCCCTTCCCATTTATCTCCAGTCGAACAAATTGAAGAAATTGTAACAAACGGAATCGACGCTGTTTTTAGGGCCAAAAGGCTCAAATGACATGACCCTTGTAAATAACTATTTGTATTAGTTTAATAAACAAAAGGAAGTGCCTTGTTCAAGAACCAATTTCAGCTTTAAATCCCATTTTTATTTTGATTAATTTGGCCATAAGGAAGTCGAGCTTATTTGTCAAATTTGTTCAAAGGGATCCCTATTCCTTAACTATAGGAATCCCTATCCCTTAACTATAGGATCCCTTAATGATAGCGGCCCTTAAGGATGTCATAGTGTTAAGGGATCGGCGCCATTAAGGCTCACTCGATCAATGGGAGCAAAAAGGCGTCAATCAGTCTTGTGTGTTGGAGGGCCCTTGACGACTCTTTCGAATATTTCTATTTGGGAGTGTCGAAGGGTTGGTTTCTCAAAGCCGGTTCTTTCTAAAGGTGTGGATTCATTCAAAAACATTGTGTGGGGCAAACTGTTGGTGTCCTTTGAGTTTCTCCGGTTTTGGACCTTCAAACACTTCAAAACTCCAAAGACCCTTTAAGGCACATAAAGGCCCCTAACCAATCTTCACCATAAGGATTTAGCTCATTTAGCCAATGTCAAGGAATTAGCCGCTTTATCCATATGATTTTCATGTTACTATGCCTTTTCGTGTGTGTTCCTCAATTTCTTTTTAGATTAATTTCACCAATTTAATCAAAAAATCAAAATCAGCATTAATTTAAATATAAAAACAAAGATTCGTAAATGATAATTTTTTAATATAATAAATGACATTTTTAAATATTATTAATGAACATATATGTAATATTGTAATATAATATTGTACAGGGTGGGCCATAAGTTGCTTTCTTTTTAAATAAACAATCGTTAATAAAGAAAGCAACTTATGGCCCACATATTCCATATACAATACAATCCGTACGTCACGTACGTATGTATATGGTATATTATATTATTATGTAAGGTAATACAATGTATACATTGTATTTGTATGTAAATATATATTATCTAGTAAAGGAAGAAGGAAATTATGTCATTTAGCGAGATGTCAAGATAAATGATTAAGAGATTAAGAGTTGAAGCCTACTCCCTGACGGCGCGGGACTTGCGAAAATTTCTAATTTGCCCCTTCCTTCCTTTCTCTCTTTTCCCAATGATTAATTTCCTTTAAAATGGGGAAAGGGAAAAAAAACTTAAAGTATAATAATAAGTATAAAATATAATATAAAGTTTTATTAAAGCTACTGTTTTCAATTTTTATTCTCTTTACGAATAAACTAAATGTAAATGAAAGCGAATTAAATTCAGATTACATACTTTGAACATAAAAAGGAAGGATGGTAGTCAAACAATAAATTTTCGTAAGTCCCACGCCGTTAGGGAACACGTGACCGATGGAATGAATTGGAACGGATCCCTTTAAGTCTACGTGACTGACGTGCCGTTTTGAAGGTCTGAAGGAGTCAGTTGCCTGATAGGTAGCAGAATATTGCTATTGGTCCAACCAATTAGGAAGGAACATCAAGATAATTTAACAAGAGAGATTGAAGGCAACTCTTCAGTTGTCATTGTCAGAGTGTGGGAGACGGAACAACCCAAAGAGCTCTTGAACCAGAGTTGTGGAGCAAAAGAGCTGTGGAAGCAAGAGTTGTGAAGGAACAAGGAAGTGTTGGTTGGGAGAGAATTTCAGGGGAACATTTGTTGAGAACCAACGCGGCTTTTCCTCCCAATCCCAAATACATAAACTGGGATTTCCCTTCCCAGACCTCAGTTTTTAACTTGCAATTGTCAGTTGATCATCTCCGTTGTGGAAAAAATAGTTTTTTAAAAAGGATTTTAAACGAGATTTAATTCAATGGAGGGAGGAAGATTTTTCTTCGCAGTTTTGCTGGTCCTCTTTGCAATTTTATTACAAACACTTTTAGTGGAATCCGCCAATGGGGTAAATGGCCCGGGCGGGGGAAAAAATCCAAACAGAGCTGCCCAGAGGAATCTCAATCTTAGAAGATTACAAAGATCAAAATTCCCATTGAGGGCTGAAGACGGTCGAAGGAAATCAAAGCGAACAAGCGGTAATTAATTTTTTTCCTGCTATTAATTTGATAATTTTATTTTTAAATTTTATTTAATTAGATATTTTAATTAGAAGTTAAAGGTTAAATTAAAATCGTAGTAAAAATTAAATACAACAATATTTTTAAGATTTTAAATGAAAGTTAACTTTGGCTCGATTTGATAGTTTGTTTTAATTGAAGATTATTTGACATTTTTGATTCTATTTTCAGAATGCCGATTGGGAAAAAACGTTCATGAAATTGGAGATTCTTGGAGTCCGGATCTTGGAGAGCCTTTCGGCACAATGTATTGTATCGAGTGTGCTTGTGAAGCGGTAAGTCAAAGAGTTTAAATTTAAATTAATAAAATAGTTAGATAATTACAATTAGCTAGAATAAGTTAATAGCAAAAGAATACAATACAAAACTTTTAGAGCATTAAAATTGAAAAGGCAATTTACCTAAGAAGTTAATATAAGTTAGTTATGTATTTAATTAGTTATTAAATAACATATTTATGCGACTTTGTACAGTCTTTGGATCTAATAGTAAAATCATCCCAAATTTCTTAATTCTTAATTATATTTATATATACATATTTCCAAGTTTAACATGGTTTGGATTTGGTCCATGGGTCCATTTAACCAATGATGAAGGTGATTTGAAATTGGATTGACTTTGAGTGTATCAATATTTCACCCATGTCTCCTTTCCCACACAACCTTCAATTTCCAATAATAAATAAATTCCAATAATTTCCAATAATAAATGAGAAAGAGAGAGAAAGAGAGTGGGATGGAAATCCCAAGACTCAAATTCAGAGGATTAAAATTCCGTACAGTCACCCTTACTTCATTCCCGTCATCCCTTCAGGGAGAAAGGTCAGTCAAAAATTAAATAAGCCCCCAATTTATCAAATTGCGAATGTTAATTAAAAGGCTTAAAACAAGGGTGAGGTTTAAAGTCTACAAAAGTGTATGATATGAGGGTGTATGATACATTCATTTGAATCTCCATGTAATATACATATGATATGATATATAGTAGGTATCTACAATGAACAAACACAGAGCGTTTATTCTTTATTATGTGTTTAATTCAGGTTCAAAAGAAAAGAAGAATTGTTGGAAGGATCCGGTGCAAGAACGTGAAAAACGATTGTCCAAAACTCGAGTGCAACGATGCAGTGAGTGTCACAGGTCAATGCTGCAAAATATGCCCAGAAGTCCTTAAAAGTAAGAATACCATATCAATATATCCATATGCTTTCCTCATACAGATACTTACATTATGTACATTCATCAACAATCGTATATATATATATATATATATATAATATAAGTCATATACAAAAAAGACAATGATATTTTACAAACATGTTTGTAAAGATACTAGGATATTTGTATACAATACTTATACAGAGTGAACCATAAGTAATGCACGATGGTTATAGTACATAGTAACGTCTAATTCCCTTGCATAATAACTATACTGATTGAATGTATAATGCGTTACTTATGGTTCACCCGGTACATACCTACATCTTATGTAATATCAGCTTTAACGCAATTGAGTTTCCTTCCTAGAATCCTTTTGTGATTCCAATTATGGTTAAAGACAAGCTCAAGTTTCCCCTTATGCAAATAACATATATTATTTCCTTTTATCATCCATACTGGTAGCATGATTTAAATTATATAACATGGTTAAGTTAAATACACCGTGTACAATATCTAAAGTGGCCCTTCTTAAATGCGTATCTCTTGCGCGCAGTGTAGCATAGTTCAAATTTAAATTATAATTTACATTCACATAATTTCAATTTTTCATTTTATATAATATTGATTAATTTTAGACTTAATATTAAATGGATTTTCAAAGTGATTCGGAAAATAAACGTTTCATAGATAGAATAAGAGCTTTGGCTTGGAAAGAAGCGTGAAGGAAACGAGAGGAAAGGAGCGTGAAGCAATAGTGAGAAGGCCACTGTAGATACTGGACAGGGTGTACAAGATCATAAATTTCCCATCAATATAAAGAATTATTATTTAAATTAGATTCCAACCAGAAGTCTCCTGAATCAACAAATGATGACAATGAGGGAAATGATAACAATAGAGGTAATTTTAATTCAAATTAACTGTTTTTTTTTTCAAATCAAACTCTAATTGAAGTTTTTAAATTTTTTTAAATATCTGGATAAAAGAAGTTTGTGAACTTAATGGTAATTTTATGGTAATTTTTAAATTTTTAGAATATGCAGCATTATTAACTCCACGTAGTTCATCATTGATTAAATCCTCAACTGGATTAGGCGAACCAATGGAGGCTGGACTTGCTTCTGGCCGTTTCATGTTTCTCCATAAAAGTCTTTATTACTCCTTTGTTCACAACTCGGTTCTCCTTCGGCCCAAATACGTCCAGTTTGTAGATATGGAAGGAAACGTCGTAGAAGAACAAGAAGTGACAATCAACAATTACCAATCAGAGACAAAAAAGATTTGCGGAGTTTGGCGAAAAATTCCTAGGGTTTACAGAAAGCTTTTAAAGGAGGAAAAACTTTATGCGGCTCTCGTCACTGAAAAGATTGGGGCTGACAATGATCGATTTTTGGCTGGAAGAGTTTCCAAGCAACGTTATGTCGCTACTGAGCTTTATTCTTCACTTTTGGAATCTTCGAATCAAGCGGTAATTTGAATCTTAATTAAATTCAGATTTATTAGGTTAATTAGAGATATTAGGTCAGGTTAGGTTAATTAAAGCTGTATTAGGTTCATTAATGCTGTATTAGGTTAATTAACAATAAGTTAGGCTAGGTTAGGTTAATTAAGTTAATTTAACAATGTGTTGGATATTTATAGGGAACGGGTGGAATGGCGATCATTACAGTTTCCCCAGCAACGGGCTCAATTTACTTAAACGTTGTCTTCAACGGGGACTTTGATGAGGAGCGCGACATTGGAATCTCTTTGAGGATCGCAGACTCTTCCGGAACTCATGTCGAGGAAAATGTCAAGATTTCAAAGATTCAATATGAGACGAATTCCATTGAAGTGAGATCCATCTTGGAACTGGATCAGCTCCAATCGCTCTCAAGGGGTTCGCTCTTCCTTGTACTTTATTCGCCACAAAACCCGGATTTCAAACTTATTGGTTTTGTTCAATCAAGGTACGTAAAAAGACAATTGCAATTTAATTATAATTAAAAATTCATTAAAATTATAAATGCATTAAAAACTTAAAAATGCATTAGAAGCTTTAAAATGCATTCAAAACACAAAATGCATTCAAATGCATTCAAAACACAAAAATGCATTAAAGTGTAAAAATACAAGAGAATAATTAAAAGTTAATTTTTTTATTTTAGAGCTTCGTGTGACATTTTCGACACAGTTTTGAGTCCCGATGCCTCTCAAATGGTTAGTTCTGGTATTGCATGGGTTTATCCTCTCCCAGACGGCTCTTGGTCATATAACATTCAATTGCCCGAAGAACACACCCCGACATCAGTCAAGCTGGAAACCGAGAGAAAAATCCTCGAAGAACTTCAAATCTCCCCGCTCCAGAACATGACCCGAGAGATCGTGTCAGGAATGTCGGCCCGTTACTTTCAGCTCCTTTATGAAGGAAACATCTTTTTGAATGTCGCCACAGACAAAGGAAACCTCCGAGGTCAATTGAAATACCGGGGATTCGGAGATGCTCAAGCTTCCGACGCTCCGCTTGTTCTCTCCCCGGGTAAAGAAATTGTCAAGAGGGATGATGAGGAAATTGCAAGAGCCCAAGGACTCCTTTGGATCGGAGTTGATTCCTCTTGTGCTCTCAATTACCAATTGACCCTTGCCCAGAGACCCCAAAGTGCCTTAATGAGACTTGAACTCATGGAAATGCCCGCTCTGCAACTTAAAGGACTTCCGGTCAGATCGTACATTTTGGAGGATTTTGAAACTAGCGAACACGAAGGAATTTTTACTGAATTGGGATCGTAAGTTCTTAAATTAATTATTTCAGTAATTAAACAAATAATTATAATCTAAATTAATAATTAAATTAATTAATCTATCCTCTGTATTAACTAATAATTTAATTATTTTCTTTATTAATTAGTAATTTAATTATTCTCTTTATTAATTAATGATTTAATTATTCTCTCAATTAATTAATAATTTATTTATTCTATTTTTGTTAATTAGGATGGCATTTGCTCACATGAAAGCCGGCGACGTTTTGTTTAAAGTTGTAAGAGTAAACGACTCAGCCCTTCTTGCCTCATCGGTGATTAAAAATGTAAGATTCCCCAAGGGGAATAATTAACAATTATTTGACATAATTAGAGTTATTGGAAGAAATCTCTTGTAAATTGCAAAGTTAATTGGTAGTTAATTGGAAGTTAATTGGAGTTATTTAACGGTGTAGTGAAAGAGGATTTTGGTGATTTAGTTTAGCCGATTGTGAAGCGCGGGTTTTAATGAGATTGACACTTGCGGATGATAAATAAATAAATGTTTTTGCTTGTAGGTTCGGGTGCCAAGTTCGTGTTTGCCCACATCTGTTCTCGGCAATAACGTGAATCCCGACTACACTTTGGAGCCTGAGGATGACGTCTCAATGCCTGTGACTGAAAGCAAATGCTACTACGATGGTAAGTCATTTTTAATATATTTTTAACCCCCAAAATACTCAACAAATTCTGAAAAACAAAAAAATTATTGCAAATTTTGAAAAGAATTATTATCCAATTTTGAGAATTATTGGCAAAGGAGAATTGTTAGCAAATTTTGAGAATTCTTATCAAACGAGAATTGTTAACCACTTTTTAGAATTATTGGACAAATTTGAAAATTATTGGTAAATAAGAATTGTTGAGTCGGATTGAGGATTGAGAAAAAAGACTTCCGTGTTATCCAATTGGAAAAAGAAGGGTCGTGGACGAAAGCTTTTGGTTCTTGGCTCCTGTTGGCAAATTTCTTTGTTTGGGAAAGAAAGCCAAAACGTGGCCAAATCAATCACTCGATAAATGATGGAGAAATTCGCAATTAATCAAATGGAAATAAATCATTTTATTTTTCTCCTTCCAGGTCAAACCCGTGAGGAATATTCGCAATGGACGCCTTCGAACGACACTTGCCAAATCTGTACATGTTACAAAGGAGCCGTAAAATGCGAATCGGTCGTCTGCCCCGTTCCCGACTGTGTTAATCCTGTTTTACTTACGGGAGAATGTTGCAGAAGCTGTATGAGTAAGTTAACTTTTTTTATATATATTTCATATATACCATATAGCATATATAATAAATATATACCATATACAGAGTGCGCCATAAGCATCTTTCTTTTTTACTTAGACAACCATATAAAAAAGAAAGATAATTTTGGCGCACCCTGTATATCATATATTATGTATATTCAATATGGTAGAATGATATATTATGAGTAAAACTCATATTTACAATTGGCTCTAGTAAACGTTCCATTATAAATAGTAAAACAGTGCAAAAAAGTGTCTACGTACAAAATGTTTATGTGGTTTGGATATTTTAATAATAAGACAATTTGCGCATCACTCGTGAGGGTAAATAATCTCCCAGGCTCCTGACCCAATTCTCATCCTCCCCGACAGCCAACATCAACCTTTTTTATCTCCATACACTTCATACGCTCATTTGTTCTCAATTTTTGGCACCGGGTCCACAAGTTTGTCTTCTAACAAGGACCGAGTTTTACATCATTAAAAAGTAAAAATATCAATTTTGACAAACAGCCCTTCACTTTACTAACGAGGGAAATTAAGATTTGACTTTTTGGACTCAATTGACTTTTTGGAATGTTGTTTTAATGTTATTTAGGTTATTTTAGGTTATTTAATGACTTTAACCCTATGATGTTTTAATCACAATAACCGTATTTTTATCTTTATTTCATAATCCTCATTAAATAAAATTGATTCATTTTCCTCAAATGAAATGTCAACAATGAAATTTTATCAATAATGTAACAACATTAATGTATGTATCAATAATGCGTTGATTCTGTCAATATTAGCACAAATGGATTAAATGGTTAGTATTTCGTAAATTCGCAAATCCACAAATGCCACTTGTTACTTTACATAACATTCAATGTACATAGTTTACCATTTGGACAATGATATCTGTAGTTCTATGAATAGAGATATTAGCATTGTCTGTTAAAATTAACAAACTGTTAAATTAACATGTCAAATTAACCTTTTAACTATGTAAAAGATAGGACAGGATTAATAAGATTAAGATAGGGCAAGAAACTGATAAAAGAAATAGAGTTAATTTCATGAACAAATTGTCTGATTTTGATTTGATTAGAAGTGGAGGGAGATAAATTTAAATAAATAAATAAAGATAAAAAAGTGCTGACGAGTCAAATACCTCAAAAAACCAACAATGAACATTTAACGACCGATTAGGCCAATCATTATTGTTAGATTTGAGATTTGAGTGGTGTGGTCGGAAATGAGGCGCCATGTGAAATCAACGGTTTAAAATTACACAAATTACATTTGCAAAATACCCTTGCAAATTGTATTTATTATTTCTCACTTTCAGATTTGAAGTCTCCTGATAAGAATCTAGGTCGAGGTTGCAATATGGAAGGAGATCGTTTTCACCCGGCTGGTTCTTCCTGGCATCCATACATGCCACCAAATGGGTTCATGGTCTGCACCACCTGCACTTGCAATGTCAGTACAAATTAACATTAAACTTCCATTTAAACATTCTGATTAATGACAATAATGACAATAATGAGATTTATTTTAATAAATTATTTTTGCACAGGCCGATACATTAGAAGTTAAATGCAAAAGAGAAGAATGTCCAACATTGAACTGTCGCCCTGAATCTGCAATTTTACCAAGAGCACTTGCATGTTGCAAAGTTTGTCCAACGAAGAAGGAAATGGAAGCGGATGTTTTTAGCGATGGAGTTCAAACACCTGGGCCAAAGAAATCGTCAGAAAATGAAATTCTTGCAAATGGGGGGTGCAAATTTAGAGATGAGCTTCATTCAAATGGAGATGAATGGAATCATCGAGTTGAACCTTTTGGTTTTATACCTTGTGTTATGTGCTCTTGCAAGGTAATTAATTTAATTGACAATTAACTAACTATTCAAATTTAACAATTTTAAGATTAATTAACATTAAGGAATTAATCAGAGTTGGTAGTTTTAACGGCTTTACTAATCTAACTACATAATTTATAATTATTTTTAAAATTAAATTATTTTTTATTTTAACAGAGTGGAGAAACTAAATGTGGGAGGAAAAAATGTCCGTCGTTGAGCTGTGAGGTCAAAGTTCAAGATGATGGGGATTGTTGTCCGCGATGCGGAAAATCTTCAGATTTGACCAAAATGTTGTCAAAACCTTTGCCGTCTCGACTTAAGAAAATCCCAACGAAGCTTCGGACGAGAAATCAATCAAATTAAGGAAAGCTTAACTTTAATCTTTTAACTATTAAATGGTTAATATTAAATTAGTTAATTCATTTAGTTAATTCGAATGTTGTAATTCTATGTAGTTAATAATGGAATGGACCATTATGTTTATCTCTTTCTTTTCCTGCCAAATGAGGATATTTTACACACTTGTATATTTGTAAAACATATATTTAAATACAAGGACGCTTGGAACGTTTGAATCTACTTAATGTAATTAATTTAATCACAATCTTAATGTTACAAATATGATTTTATGAAGCTACCAAAGACTGATTTAATCGAGTTTATTATTTGTTAGATTTGTATAAAATATTATATGTTTTTATTCAGAGTTACTCTGAACTCTGTTTGTTTTGATATTTATTCTGTCTTTAATTTGTTAAATGAAGAAGATTAATTTGTTAAATGCATTATTTGCTAATTGCAGATTCAACTCTTCATTTTATTTATTATTATATACAGGTTGGGCCATAAGTTTCTTTCTTTTTTAAATAAACAATCGTATAAAAAAGAAAGCAACTTATGGCCCACCCTGTATTTATTATTAGGTATAAAGTTATCAAGAGGCTTCCTTTAACGCATTAAACTGATGCCTATGTTAATATAAGGATTTTTATCCAAATGACTTAAATTACAATAATTATCTTTATTAATGTTAATAAGCATTATAAAATGCTTAAAGAAAATTCTGTCTGAAAAATGTTCCTATTACCGATTAAGTTAAATAGATTTGTATTTTCTCTTAAAAAATTTGTAATTTAACTCAAATGTTTATTAAGCCGAAAAATTTTAAATGTGAATTGATAATTTAAAGATTAAAATGAAAAATGATTTGTTATGAACGTTTGCATTGATGCAATCAATACAATTGAACATAATTAACTCTAAATGTTTGTTTAATCAATTTAAAATTATTAATTGATGAATTGTAATGTAAGTGATTATTAAGAAAGAATTATTATATTTTTATATCACAAATATAAGTATATGCCTACAATTACAATATAAAAACTAAATATAATGTCTTATCAGAATTTTAATAACATTGCTAATGTTAAATATTTGGAAATTGAGTAATTAGGAATAATTATCATTTAGGTAATGATGTGCCAAATTGTTTAAAACTAATTAACAATAAACGAGTAATTAAAATTGAGAGTGAATACTATAAATATTATGCCAATCTCTGATCTTGTATGAATAAACTTCAGTTACCGCAATTTTGCCTGATGAAATAAACTTGTATGAAAATGAATTTAATTAAAAATGAGTTGATTTCAAAAGAACATTATCAAACAATTATATAATTATAAAGGAACCTTTAATATAAATAATTCAAAGTATAATAATAAAGATAAAATCAACAATGTTAAATCTCAATAATTAGTCTTAAGGTCAATTAGGGAGGGAACCTTTGACCTTTTTACGTTTTGAAAAAATTGCATTTTTCTTTTGGGTTCATCCATTTCCCGGGTTTACATTTAAACGCATTTGAAAAAGCTTCAGAGTTCCTCAACGCACCATTTATCCTCAATTCATACGGCGTGGGGCCAAATTCCAATAAAAACTTTTTCCTGTCGACCGACGCTGAGGAACAAACTTCCTACAAAATCATTTAATTGAGCAATTAATTAAACACCAAATTAAGCTTTTAATTAACCACTTAATCAAACATTTAATTAAACATTAAATTATAATAATTATTAATTGTTTAATTAATATGAGTTGTAATTACCCTTGCTATACTTAGGAAAACAAGTTGTTCTGGCTCATATTCTTCCAATCCAGGTAATATTTGATATTTGGGATATTCCTCGGAATCGTTTTTAATCCCTTTAATGACATTAAAAATGAGTCGAATCGCGGCGGGGTCAACGATGTTCATCAGTTTAGAAGGCGGTGATTTGGGATTTAACTAAATTAATTTACAATTAGTAAATTAGCATTTACATATAATACTGAAACGTGTATTTAACTATGTGGGTAAATATGAATTGGTTAAATTAATTGTTGCTAACTTTATAAACTAATTAACTAATATCTTTTTAGTATTGTAAACATTAAATATTTATTAACTTTAATTTGTGGTAAATCTCTCAATGACATTTCTGAATAACTTCTGTAAATGCAATCAAAGCGAGGAAGCAAATCCTTTTCCAGTTGAATTGAGCCTTTATTCTCTCCAGTTTGTTCCTTCAATTCATGGAGTTTTAATTGCTTGGTCAAAACTGAAAACATTTAAAGTAAAGATGAAACAAATTCAATTAACGTTAAATGAACAATTATAATAAAGTGAGTAAATAATTAAAATAAGTATGATTTTTATAGATGGAATAAAATGGTTGTTTTTAACGAAACTCACCATCACTGACGCAATAAGTTGAGAGATAATAAGACAAAACGTAATATCCAAATCCACCATAATTAAAGATTCTATTAAAAAAATAATGATCATACAATAAGTTGACAATACATAATACGATCAGAACAAACTCACAATAAACTTAAATATTTTTTTAATTAGACATTTAACTATTGCTTTGAACTGACCTCAATTCATTTGAAAAATATGGTTCTTGAAGACCACCGAACGGTACGCCTATTTTTAATAAGATATTAAGATTAATTGACAATTAAAAATTGTTAATTGTTTAAATAAATACAGATATAATAATACAATTATTTTAATGCAAGAGAAAATCTTAATTGCTTATTAAATTAATGTATATTTTAAATATCTTCTTACTTAATATTCTTTTAGTTCCATTTGAATCAGTTAAAGATTGGAGCGTAGCTTCCTGAACAGAATAAGTTCCCCTTCTCCTATTGAAATTAAAATGCTCATTTAACTAAAACATTGAAAATAATTAAAGGAATATTTTGTCCTTTAACCAAAAATTGAATGGCGGAATTCTCAATAATCTTTTCATGGCATTTGAAGCCTTAATACTCCGCGCCTGCAACACATTCGTAAAATGGGTCTTCACGTTCAAATCCAACTAATGTTAAAACAAATATAATATTTATTAGCCATTGATTAATCAATCGTTTAATTAATCGTGTAATTAATAGTGTAATTAAACTCACGCCACTATAAAATATCTTCAAATTTTCGGTCGTATTTGCCAACAAAGGAGCATTCACAATTGTGGATTTCAGAGTTTCGATAAAAGAATCTTTGATTGTGATTGGAAGTGTTTGAGAAATATTTTCAAGAGTTTTTAAAACATTTTGAGTCATATTTTCCATCTAACAGAAAATTCAAAAGTTTCCTAAATTAATGGACTAATTAATTAATAATTAATTAATTAAAATGTCAAATATAAATTAATGTTAATAATTAAATTAGAAAGTTAATTAATTAAGAATAGGAATTATTAATTTTAATTGTTTTACTAATTGCTTAAGTTCTTCATAATCACTGATGGAGTGTTTATAACGTTCAGAAGCCAAAATGTGCAAATCATAAAAAGCGGATCTGAAACACCGTTCGATTCTTCTATAAATTCATATTAAATACAATTAAAATCAAAACATTAAATACAGATGGAAGTGTATTTCATGGGGTCAGTTAAATATTATAAGTTTTTAACATTTCAATTAATTAAAAGTTAATGTTAAAATATTTAATGATCTTACGTGCTCCCAACCCATCTAAAGATCGTAATCATTAAATCTTCAACTTCTCGGGTCATTTCAAAAGCAAACAATTTGATCAGCGACCATTGCAAGTAACGAACTGTGTAAAGGAGAATGTAAAGAAACCCCAAATATAACTCGAAGCTATAAAAATAAAATAAGAATTGACTATGATTAAATTAATTAAATATTTTACAAATGGTGTAAAAAGGAGTTTTGGTCAATAGTTCTTCAATGATGTGTGCAAAGTAGCGATCTTCTTTGGATAGAAAAGAATTATAATAATTGAAAAACGTCGTGATGTTTGTTAGATCTTTGTAGTCCATTAATTCTATCATGAATTCTTCCCAGTTGAATGAAGCAGTCTGAAGAAAAAACAACATTATTAATATACAGGTTAGGTCAGGTTAGGTTAATAAAGTTATTATAATAAGGTTATTAAGGTTATTATTATTAGGTTAATAAAGTTGTTATTATAAGGTTAGTTAGTTAACCATATGGTTAGTTAGGTCAATGTCCAGATAATGGGGTAAAAACGGGCAACGTTGCCCGAAAAGTGGCAATCATTGCCCGAAAACAGGCAACTGTTGCCACAAAACGGGCAACCTTGCCAATTTTCTGGCAGTCACTGCCACAAAACGGGCAATGGTTGCCCGTTTTTACCCCATTATCTGGACATTGACTGGTTAGTTAGTTTAAGGTTAATCTGTTAAGGTTAATTAAGTTAATTTTACAGTTTCATAAAAGTTTTTGTGTAATGGGTCCGGAGGTTTGACTTCATTTTCGATATTTGGAAATCCGAAAATGGAAGTGTGAGCTCCCTTTGATTGAATGAGAGCGAGTTCGGCTTCGAATTTCATCACAAGATAAACAATTGTGTCAATCTCGGTTAAATCCTCAATGAAAAGTTGTTTGCTTAACAAAGTCAACGCTTTCTTCATTACGCTTTGATAATCGCTGGTTGGAGTTGTTAAAAGCTCTTTTTCAGTTTTGGACAATCTTAACTAAAAATCAATAATTCTTTTTATTTAAAATTTTACTTTAAGCTGTAAAATATTTAAAAATCATAAACTTCCTTAAAATTTACTAATTAACATATAATAATTTATTAATTTCTGATTTAGAAATATTGTTTATTTTAGTAATTACAATTATGTAATTCCCGCGAATTTCCAAAATTTCAAAAAAGAAAAGTTGATTTGTTTTTTTGAATATTCTGATAATTATTTTTGCCAAATTTGGTTGTTTCCCTCCGGAAAAAGCATAAAGGAGATTCAATTGGGCCAACATGTTCACAAATGGCTCATATCCAACACGGTCCCTTAAACCTACAGAAAATTACGCCAATGTAAATTTAATTAATTTTAATTATTATACTTTTTACCTCTGTAAAATATTTAGTTAAATTTAAGTTCTCTAATTGTTTCTAAATGTTAATTTATTCAACTATTCTTATATTCATACCAAGATGCAAACATGCTTGATAATAAATTAAAAATTGGTCCAATGGATGTTCCTTCACTCTTGTTAACAATGAACCTAGATAAGTACAATTATATATATAAAACAATAAAATAAGTTTAAATAAAACAATTTCTTAAATTTTGTGTAAAAACATTATAAGTAATTGCAATTGTAATTAGAGTAATTACCAAGCATTCGATTGGATCGATAGTTGAACGGAATTCCTTCACTGAATGCAAATTTCTTCGTAACGGGTTTCGGTGGATGTGCTTTGATCCTATCAAGCCAATTAAAAATCCAAATTAAGAAAATTGTATTTAAATATTGTTGTAACTAAATCCAAATTAAGAATATTGTTAATATTGATGTAATTAAATCCTAATTGTAATTAAAAGATTATTTGTGAAGTTAAATTTAAATTAAAAACCATTTATTGCATGCAAACCCATAAAAATCGTCACATGGATCAATTGATCTGTCAAGTCCTTCAAGAAGCCAATTACCTGCAAATCCACATTAAATTATCATTAAAATTCAATTACATTTTTTATAATTAATTATAAATAAGGCAATAATGCTTAATAAAAATAACAGTTTTCCCATAATTGGTTTCTTACTCATTCGTAAACAATTTGGTTTTTTGCAAGCGTAAGGATGTTCAACTTTCTCTTTTGAAACTGTAAAAATGTCCAAAATTAACAACTTGAAACTTTAAATAAGACATTTAATAGTACAATTACATTTAACTAATTAACATTTAATTCCATATAATTTTCTTACAAAATAAAATAAAAGATCCAATGAAGTTTGTGAGCATTAAAGTGAAGAGAACAAAGACCAGAAGATAAAGCCCACGCCGTGCAACAGATTCGCTAATCACGATTCTGTGTATAAAATAAATAAATGTTAAATATTATCAAACTCATTTAAACATCTGGACTAAATCGGTTGGAATGTATTTACATACATTTGAAAGTAATTATAATTAGATTTAAAGATGTGAATAAAAAGTACTTAATAATTAAATGAGCACATTTCATCTTCTTCTTGGAAATTCCGTTTTTTAGGAACGTAATCGGTGACGGGGGGTTCGCCACTTTTGATTTTACTTTTCTTGGATTTCGCTTTCTTCGTCGTTTTCTTTTCAATTTTCCCCTCCATTTTAATGGTGATCGTAACTTAATGAAAACTCTAACGCAATTAACTAATTATGCAACAAACACGATATCAAAGACGCTAAATGAGATTAACCAGAGTTAAAAGCAACAGCCAATTGTTATACAAGTGGCATTTAATTCCAATAGCATAATTAATTTTATTTTAAAATTTAAAAAATCTAAAATACTAATAAAAGTATCCATTGACATTTGCATTATATCTTAAATCACAATTAAAATTGAGACGTGTATATTGTACGCTGATACACTATGTACACGTAATACATTTATTATTTATATTATAAATGATATTGTATGGTATATATTGTACTGTACAATATAGCAATTTGTACAAGTAGATAAATATGTACATGATATAGCTATTGTTATATGTACATCTTGTTAAGTCAATATACTAATTGGTGATCAACAGTTAATTTTAATAAGGATGTGAGCAATAAGTTGATTAAATCGACCTTTACGTCAACATGAAAAATGATGTTGTGAATTAAAACAATAAGCCAATGAATTTCCTCCCAACGACGCATTCAACTCTTTTAGAGGTGAATTTGAAAATCATTAAAATCATTCTCCATTTTAAATAATATCAAAATCCAATTTACTAAATATCGAAATCTATATACTCCCATTAACAATCAATTCAATTTAAACTTTCAATTTAATTCATTTTTCATTTTCTAAATCCAATTTTGAAAGGAATAATGGAACTGTATTCAACATTCATTTGTCTAATGGCCCTTTGGGTCCCATTGTTTCTTCTCTTAGTTCTCGGCGGTCAATGTCAGAACCAAATCAACAGCCAATCGTTCGAACAAGGATATGGAGAGATTTGCGAAGCGGAGAAAAACTGCAGAACTTCCAATCTCCTCACGTGCCAAGATGGAATTTGCCAATGCACTCATCCCAGTGACATGATCTATGACCCCCTCAGTGGCACATGTCTCTCTCTGGCTGGAAAACACTGTGGAGAACTTGACAAACCTGAAGGGGATTGGGTCATTACGGTCACAGTTAATTGTGTAGAAGATGCGCTTTGTGATAGTAATGGTAATTGCAATTAACTTAAATAATTTTTTAAAATTAAATACCATTTAGCATAGCATGCCATACCATCAATACCACCTAACCTAACCTAATTAAGATTGTAACTTTATTAAAATTGTTATATTTTAGTTATGATCTATAATTAATTAATTATTAATTATAATTTGTAATTATTTAATTAAATTTATAATTTCTTACGGATTTGGAAGGGATTTGCGTCTGCATGGACAATTTCTTCGAATCGAGTCAAACAGACGCGGGGCCAAAGGGACTTTGCATTCGTAAGAAAAGTTTTGGCGAAATGTGCAATTCTTCATTGGAGTGCGAAAGCAGTTATTCAAAGCCTCTCATTTGCGAAAACGGATTTTGCAAATGCGATCCAAAGATCCAGATTTATGATTCAGAACGACGCCAATGTGTTGTGATGGTTGGGGGAGATTGCAATCTGGGGAATTCTATGTTTGTTAATGAATGCACGGAACATGCGGATTGTGCGAAGAATGGAAATGGAAAGTGCACGTGCCAATCGGGATATTCAATTTCATCCACTGGGAGTTGTGGACTTGGTTATGGGCAACAATGTGATGGGATCGATTTCAAGTGTGGAGACAGATGTAATTAAATTAATTACAAAAAATTAACTATATTTAATTAACAATTTAATAAATTTAAAATAATTAACAATTTAAAATAAACTTAGATTTTACTTGCCTTAATGGAAGATGTGAATGCAAATATCCGCTACATCAATATTATGATGAAAAAAGTGGAGAATGTTTAAGGTAATGTAATTCAATTAGAGTTAACATGAAGTAGAGTTAACCTTAATTTGTGTTAACTTACCAATTTTTTTACAGATTTTTTATTAGTTGAATTTGGTTTATTTAACAATTAAATGGATTGTTTAGCTTGATGTCTGGCCCATGCTCTTTAAATGACGACTCGCAGAAATGCACAAAGAATTCTCATTGTGTGGACAGAGGTTTTTATTCCGAGTGCGATTGCATGGAAGGATTTGTCCAGACGCGGAAAGGAGGATGCGCTCCGGGTTATGGACAGAAATGTGTTGTGGGCGAGGACGAGTGCGATACGATCACGCCGCTTTATTGCAGAAATGGCCGTTGTGAATGCGAGGATCATTTACTCATTTGGAATGGTAAATATTTAATTGAATAATTAAAAATTGCAACAATTTTAATAAAAATTATCAAAATTTTAGATTTTTTATAAATTTTAAATTTTGATTTTTAGACAATCTCAAAATTTGTGTTGGATTAGTTGGTGAGTTGAAAATTTAAAATTCAATTTTTTGAAATTTTTCAAATGTAAATTTTTCAAAAAAGTTTCTTTAAGTATAAATTTTTAATTTTTTTGAATTAATCTGTCTAAATGGTATTTAAGGTTCAAGATGTTCAATCAATGAAACAGACACAAGACAATGTGTGGAGTTTTCCAGTTGTGTTCAATCCAATGGGATCGAAGTGGATGGGAAATGTCTCTGTGACAAATATTCTCTTGAGGTGGAAAACCGTACATGCATTTATGAAGTTTAAACTCACATTTCGTTCTTTTGCAACAATTCTTTATTTTAATATTAAATGTAAATAAATACAATTTAAATAATTTTTGTAATAAATTAACAACTTTTAGAAACATTATTTTAAATCAATAAAAGAATAAAAGAAAATACATAATTAGTAAAAGCAATTTAAACTTTAACATTTATTTACTAATTATTTTTATTCATATTTGAAAAAAGGCCAGCTTCCTCTTTTATCATAAATCGTAATAATTCTAATGCATAATATATTTTTTTCATATTTAACTGGGGCTATAAACGGAACCTAATATTTTAAACTAACTTCTAATATAATAATAAAATAAAATAAATATGATTGGATTTATTAGAAGTAAAGAAATGATTTTTTTGGTTTTAAATCTTAAAATGATTGGTTTAAAAACTAAATTTTCCTCTCACTTTGTAAAAACCTAATGAATTCGCGTTGTGGAAAAGTGACGCGATTCCGACATATGTCTCAATGATGATTGGTTTATATTCCACACGACAAATGGGAGAACTTCCACCACTGCAAGAAAGAGTGTCAATCAATTCGCGGAAAAATGTGTCAATGTCGAAGGATTTGTTGCAAATTCCTTCTGATTCACCTGGAAAATAAGGATTCAATTATTCAATAATCAAAAATTTTCTTAAAGCAAAATTTCAAAAAGTAAAAATTTTCAAAAATCAAAAATTTTTAAAAATATAAAATTTCCAAATTTTAAAAAATTATCAATTTTGAATTTTTATAAAAAATATCTCACTTTTTGAATGCCATAAAAGCGGATGGGAAGTAAAAGTCGTGTAAGGAATAGATTTTGTAAAAGGATTCCATTTTTGTGTAAAACTCAAAGGTTCATCTTGGTTCCACATTATTCGCAATCCAATGACATTCCTTGACCTCAAATAAAATTTTTTATTATTATTATATTATTAAAATTTTAGTTAGTTTAAACTGGGGTATAGTATTTATAATCATGTGATATATTACAATATTGATATTTATTTCATATGATACGTGTATGAATAATCAACTTTAAAATTATTCAATATTTTCACTAACTTTGCTTCAAAGTTTTCAAGAGAAAGTGGCGAGGTTTTTGATTGACATTCATTTGGATTTGATGAATTTTGATCAGGAAAAACTTCTTCCGCCAATTCAATTTCATCATTCGGATTTTGCTTCTTTTGGTTTTTGTATAAAACTGCATTTCCCACATGGTGAACAGTTTGAGAAACTTTTGGAACCAAACAATCCTTCACGACACCGACGAGTCCTCCGGCCAATCCATTCAATTTACTAAAATAATTAATTAAATTAATTACATTAAGTAAAATATTCATAAATTGATAAATCTAAAACTACAACTCATTACATTACATTACACATTAACTACTACATTAGCTAAATTATTGGCTTATACAAATTATTTTTTTATATGCATAGAGATTCAAAACTGTAATATTTAATCATATGAATTATTAATTATAAAATAAAAATATTTTTTAATTTACGGAGTAAATGACTTTGGCGGATATTCCAATTCACCATGAATCAATTTGTCAACTTCTGTTAGGAGAATTCTCCTAAATTCGATTTTCTTCATTGCAATGAAATCGTATTTAATTATAATTAGAGATTTCTGGCAGAGGAAAACAATCCTTTCTTTTTCATTGTCCCAATGATCAATTCTAGAAAATCAAAATTTTAAGTGTTAATTAAAGTTAACTTTTAAATTGTAATTAAGTAATTAGATTTAATTTAGTAATTAAATTTAATTCCTCACTCTGTTAAAAGCCAAGTCCCATTAATATTCCCATCAATATTAACAGAAGAAACATTCCTGAGTTCTTCAATGACATTCTGAACAATTTGATTTCTGTAGGCAAAAAACTCCTGAGCGTGAAGTTCATCCTTAGGCGGAATCGGACTTTGTGACCTCCAGTAGAAATTATTGATTGGATATGTAGGAAGCGGAGACGCCGAGGATGATCCGAGCGAGACATTACAATGACCTTCGATCTCACCCGGTGGGGTCATCGGAGTGATGGAAATTTGTGGAATTTCGGTTGTTTCTCCGCCAAGGAAAAACGACGGTTCATTTTTGTTCTTTTTCACTTCGAGAGTCACGGAGTTGAAATCTTCAATTCCGCTGTGATCTTCGAGCGATTCGTCGTCAGAGACAATCAAAGCCTTGGGATTCACAGCAGAAACCATGATGAGATTTGATATGAATTAAAAGATTGTCTTCAATTTCTTGAATTGATTTGCTTAACGACGTCTGGTAATTAGAATTATTGTGAAATTATAAATTATATTCTTAATTAATTAAACCAGCTAACGTCTCCACTGTAATGTTACTATACATTTCCCTTCATTCATGGGACGAGTTAATTTTGTCTGGTCTTAATAAAATTATTAAATAGTTAAAGATGATATTTAAATCCAATTTAAAGATTTGAAGATTTAATTAGAAAGTGAAAGTAGTTATTAAAAATTAATATTATTGCTCGCAGTTAATTATAATAAGGAGCAAATGAATTTATTTCAATTAATTTCAGTTATTTGTTGTTAGAAATAAGGCACTAACAAATACAGTTAATACAATTAACTAAATTATTAATTCTTTAAGGCAGAATTAAGTCTAATAAGATGGATGGATGTAAATGAAAGATTTATTGTAAATATTGGCCTATGAATTTCTGGTCAATTAAGTTTAAACTGTTTAAAGTTTTTGAGTATCAACTTATTATGTAAGAGAGGAACTATACATGAACTTTTATATATATTTAAGTATATTTTATACAATAAATATTTATATATTTATATTCAAACGATATGTTTTTATATGAAACTGTAAAAGTTTTGGAAAGTGTAAAGAGAAAGTATCGATCTGAAGAAAGCGAAGTTCAGTCTTTAGCTTGGTGGCAAACATTGTCTCTATATTCACAGTTTATTTCACACACTTTATGCAATCAAGTTATTGATTATTTGTTAAATACCAATTATTGTTAATACAAATTACATCATTAATGATTAAGTGTATTAACATGATGGACATTAATTAATAGATAATTAGTATTCATAAGGGATAGGATTCACTTGTTTTTAAGAACATTTTTACAATGCATTTTTAGGGATGATTTGAATGATTTTATAAAGCTTTTAATTCCCAATGTGTTTTCTGTTAATCATATGATCTTTGAGTTTTGATGTCGTTGTTAATAAACGGGACGTTTGGTCTCGCAGTAATTGGATTCGGAGTTGATTCGCTTCAATTTGCAATTCTAAAGTCTCAAGAACGTTTTCACTATCTGGAATTTAAAAAACAAAACAAATATAATAAATTGCATTTTATTAATGTTATTGTATTTAATTATAATTAATATTTAACATAAAAGCGTAAGAAATTTGTAATAGTATACGTGTGTGTGGTGGATTAATTGGGCCATTAAGATCGGGATACAAAGTTAAAATATCCAATTGCTTTTGATTCGCCTTCACAGTTTGTTCAAACTCCATTACTGTTTGTTTCTGCTTGTAAACTAAAGTTTCCTTTTCTTCCTGAAACAACATTAAGCAAATTAGCTTATTAAACTAATTATCATTTTAATTGTGGTTCTAATAATCATTTCAATTTAAGATAATGATTAATGTAGAAATAAATTACTTGAAGTATTTGATAATTATTTTGAAGATTTTGCAATTCTTGTCTCAATCTCCGATTTTCGCACACTTCAGTTTGTGATTCAATTTCCTTTGTTTTGATCTGCGTTTCCAATTTGAGTTCCAAATCGGACGCCAATGATTGAAGCGATTCTTTTTCCTTTGCCACATTCTCGAAATGATATTGAAGTTGAACGTAATTGTTGGAAGTCTCATTGTGGTTGTATTGAAGCTCAGCGTTCAATTTCTCAATGTTGATCAGCGCAACTTGGAGTTGGTTTCTCTCATTCGAATCAATGTCTTCTTTTTGTTTCAACATTCGCAACTTCACTTCCATCTCACTGATATTTTGCTCCAAATGGCCTTTTAAATTATTAATAAAAAACCATTAAATTAAATTAATAATATTAAATTATTAGTAAGTAAAGTCAGAAGTTTTTTAGTTTTAATTTACATTTAAGCATTTCATTTTCTTCCTTTTCCGCAATTACTTTTGTCAATTCATCATTCAAAGTTGTAATTTGGGAATTGAGTTGTTCAATTGTGACTGTGTGTTCATATTCCCTGGTTTTAATTGTGTTGTCCAACAATTCAATTTCTTCTTCCATCAATTTGTTTTCTCTCATTTTCTCCGTCATTAAAGTGATGAGTTTGGAAGAATCTGCTCGCATTGCGTCGACCCAACGGGTCACAGCGCTCCATTGGCTGCACCAATAAATTGTACTTCTGATATCGACCCTTAAATTAAACAATGATTAAAAAAGAGACTTAATTAAGAATAAGACTCTATTAAGATTAACTTAATTATGACTCAATTAAGATATTATAGAGTTAATTGGGATTAAATATAAAGGTCAATTAAGAAATTTTACTTTGCAACAGAAAGATTTGAATTCTCAACACCAAACACTGACAAACAAGTTTCAATTGTATCTCCCACCGTTTTCAAAATCCTAACTGTTGCGCAACAAGAGCAACACATTATTGCCGCGTTATCTTCTGTTTGAACTTCTAAATCTGCTTTTCCAACGTGTTCCAATTTCTAACAAAAATAGTTAAAGTAATTAACTAATTAAATATAATTATCAATATTAAACATAATTAAACTCTATGTATCATCTATGTAACACTAAATAAAATCTAAATTAAAATCTAATAATAAAATTTAGTTAATTGATGTTAATAAAGTTGAATTTACGCAGGCTGAATTTAAACATTTGAATTCGTCTCCTTTCCCGCTTCCTTTAATTTCCTAAAAAACCATTTTAAGTTTATGATTAATTAATAATTAATTACTTAATTAACCATTTAATTAAATTAAAATAAGTGTTTTTAAAATAGTTATTAAGTTAATTGTGATTACAGCCAAGTAAGTTAAAATTGTATATTCCATATTCCGATAAAGATCAAAAAGTTGTTTGATCACTTTCCCCACACTGTTGTTTTTCGAGATGTCAAAAAAGTCTACGAATTCAGCGACATTCAAAGCCTTGACCTTTTTGTTGACGATTTCCTTCGAGAGCGATTCCGTGATCTTTTGGAAGAAATTCAAACTTGCCACAAATGAATAATAAAGTCGGTCAATGAGAAGTTCCAAAAGTTCTTGGTAGTGAAATTCGTTCGTGGAGTTTTTGCTCTTGTAATTTTCCATCAATTCCCCGACATTTAAAGTCTCGATTTTCAAATGTGGATATTTCCAAGACACGACGTTCATTTTACCCGTTATGGCCACGAATTCCCGAATGGCTTCGTCAGCTTCCCGAATGTTCAATTCAATGCATTGAATCCCCGTGGGGTAATGGACAGCGGGAGACATTTGGAACATTTTCAACAATTCCGCAAATTCCCACAAACAACGGTAATAATCACTATTATATAATAATTACAGTTAAATTATAATTATTCTTAAATTATAATTAAGGTAGCAATTGTTATAATTTTAATCAACTAATCATTAAAAAATTGGCCACTTTGAAAATCATTAAAAAGATTTTTAATGCAATTATTAGGGTAATATAATTAAATTATTTCTACGGTTAAAAATTAAATGTTTGTTTGGGAAGTTTCCTATGCTTTATCATGCTATTATTTTAAACTCTGGAGCGGGATTGAAGATAAAAAGTATTTGAAGAGCACAAAGCAGAGTTAAAGTTAAACTAACATTTGATATTTAAAAAGTTAACTCACTTCCAAGATGAATAGTTTAAAGAGGTCTGCTCAATATTTAAGAAATTTTAATATTTTACAATATCAGAATTCTCTTCCAAAGGTAAATAAAGTTAAATAGGCCATTAAATCACCACTTTTAATACCAATTCATCAATTTCTATCCAGAATATCGATTAATTAAATAATTTATACATTATAAGCCAACCGAGGTAGAGTTAATAACCAACTTATGTTTAGCAATACGTTAAAAACACTTTTAACTATCATTTAATTTAATTAATGCCATTATTTTTAATTATATAAATTCTTAAATCTTTTAGATCCTGAGCTGCCAATTCCCATCATTGAATGTAATTTCAATCCGACTTGCATCAAAGAAATTTCCCGAGCAAGAACTCGGAGATATTTCCCAAGATGCAATTAAACAAAAGACAAAGGGGAAAATTTATGATAAAAAACCATTTAAGTACTTTTGTGAAAAGGGCAAGGTTTATTGGTGGTGTGCTTGCGGTCAGAGCAAATCACAGGTAATTTTACCATTTTAAATGATCAACATTATTATGTAAAGACTATCAACATATGCTATTTTATGAATTTCTTATACTTAATCACAATTAACATTTTTACTTTTAGCCATTTTGTGACGCAACTCATCTGAATCAATTTTTGAAGATTACACTTCGCCCTGTCCGGTTTGATCCTCCAGAGAGCAAAGAATATTGGTTTTGCAATTGCAAGCAAACAAATAAAAGACCGTTTTGTGATGGGTGGGACATTTTTCCATTTATATAATTATTAAACACTTTCTATGTTAATATTTAATATTTATTAGCTAAACTAATGAGTAGCTAACTTTTTAATAACTAATTTTTTAATTTTTAATGCGAATATGGTCTATATTTACTTTTTACAGGACACACAAAGCTGCTGAAATTCAAGAAACTGTTAGAAGTTGAAAATGTCAAGTTGATTCTTCAATTGTAGTTAAAATTAGTCTTTTTACGACAATGTTAATTAATAATTAATTTAATTGTTATTGCATACTTATATTTACAATAAATATGTGTATAATACTTTTGTATTATAAGATGATTAGATTTCACAATAAACTATCATTAGTATAATTAATGACTTTATTTATATTCATTAGAAATTCATTCAATATCAAAATTTTACAAGTGAAGGGATATTAAACATTGATTATTTAATTTTGATTATTTAATTTTATTAACAAAAACATTTTTATAAGAAGACTAGATTTACTAATTGTGTTTATTTAATTTCAAAATTTTAAATGCTCAAAATTGATTACATTTTCTATATATTTAGCTAAATTGAATATTTTGTGTTCACTAAATGGAGGTCCAATTATTTGTAAGCTGATGGGAAGACCTTGGGAATTTAATTTAATTGGGAGACTCAATGCAGGAACGCCTATTAAAACAAATGAATACTGTCATTCTAAAATTAAAGTCTTAAAATTTTAATAATTTCCAAAATTTGCGAAAATCTTTACCAGCCATGTTAGCAGATTGTGTGCAAAAGTCTTGAATGGAACTTTGTTTTCGATTATCCCATTTAATGAATTCCGAATATTTCGGAGCTGAAGAAAGCGTGACGGGAGTGAGAAGCAAATCAACACATTTCCAAACTTTATCGAAATCGTTTGAGATCAATCGACGAACTTTCATTGCTTGACTGTAAAACTTTTCATAATTGCTGAAATTAAACATGAAAATTATTAAATCATCAATTAACTAAATAATTTAAATATAAGAATTTACTTTTTCAAAAGAAAAAAATTTCCCGCCAGAATTCTTCCTCTTACAACGGAATTAAATCCTTCATGTCGATTTTGTGCATAAAGAGCTTCAGTTGAATTAATGTCCTTTTTGGTTGTTCGATGACCAAATCTCAAACCGTCGTATCGAGCCATGTTACTTGCAACTTCACAAGTGTTGAGAATCGAATAACAAGAAATTGAATATTTTGTATGTGGAAGAGAAACCTTTGAAAATTTAAATAACATTAAGTTTAATTTAATTTTAAGTCAACTTAATTAAGTTTAAGCTTTAGATTTATTATTTAATTTACATTTTTAACTTTTGACCCTTGACTCTGAAGCATTTTGACAATTTCATCCCAACAATTTTTGACCTCATCGGTGAGTCCTTCACAATTGAACTCATCGGGAATTCCAATCTTTATTGAATCGATATTTTCTTCTATCTTATATTCAGAAGGATTCTTGTGATTGATCGATGTTGAATCTTTCGAATCGACGCCTTTGAGAATATCTAAATATTATAATATTATAAATTAAGTTTGCTTTAAATTAAGTAGATACATTAATCATGAATTAGAAATTAATTAGTTGATTAAAATTGTATAAAATTGTATTTTAGTTATTTTACCAAATAAATATTCACAATCTTGAACATTTTTTGTTAAAATCCCCGGGACATCC
The DNA here is from genome assembly GCA_034687125.1 of Neelides folsomi. Lineage (NCBI taxonomy): Eukaryota > Metazoa > Arthropoda > Collembola > Neelipleona > Neelidae > Neelides > Neelides folsomi. The sequence goes on along the minus strand of JAQGBZ010000160.1, from coordinate 19,140 downwards.
ATTGAGTTTACAAGAGGAATTAACCCAAATCTTGACAAAACTCCGTAAGTTGGCTTCAAACCAACCACACCACAATAAGAAGCGGGATTTCGGGTTGAACCTCCCGTGTCAGATCCAATTGCTCTGAAATATTAAAATTCACATTTAAATCTTAATTATAAATCCTAATGTAATTACAATTAGATTTAATTACATTCCTACCCTAAAACAATTCCAGAAGCGACGGCCACGGCACTTCCACCCGAACTTCCACCAGGGACATGCCAATCATCATAGGAATATTTACCACTGGTGTATTTTTCAAGGCCCCAGATATTTTTGGTGTGACCAGAAATTGAATCAATTGTTCCATTCCTATTTAATTAAATAAATGATTAATACAATTCAAAAATTAATTGTAATTTATGTTTTAATTATAATTTATGTTTTAATTATAATTGTTTTAATTTTATACCCCATCCCAAATTCATCCATATTCGTCTTCCCAATTATAATCGCTCCAGCGTTAATGAGCTTCTGAGGAATAGTTGCTGTATAAGGAGGCATAAAATTCTGAAGCATTTTTGACCCACAAGTTGTTGGCATTCCTTCGACACAAAAATTGTCTTTGATTGCAATTGGAATTCCTCTCAATTTCAATGTTTGGTCTTCGCGTTGTGACAATTCTTCAACTCGTTGTTCAATCTTGGTCTTGGAAGTTACAAACGTGAAAGCGTTGAGGTGTTTAAACTTTTGAGATTTTTCTAACGATTTTAATCCGAGTTCAATTAGGGAAATTTTGCCTTCCTTCATTTTAGCAAGAGTCTATTAAAATCAAACAAAAGTTACATTAAAATAAATAGCTTGATTAATTAAAGTGTATTTCCACAATATTGATATTCAATGTAATTTAGTTAATTTAGTCAATTAGAAATTAAATAAAATTAGATTTGTTTATAACTTTAATTAATCAATACCTTTATTAATGAATCTGAACCCGGCATCTTGGCTCTTTGGTAGTTGATAAAAACAGAATAATTTTAAAGGCCTTTCAAGGCTACTGCAATTATGTTTTAAATATCCATATTTTAATGATTGCTACTATTATTGTAAATAATGTTAAATATCTTTAATTAAATTAAAGTCTTGATAGAATTAAAATATAAAGGAAGTTAAGAAAGACTTAAGAGAGTAAATAAATAGGGAAATATTCATAGCCGCGAAAACCTCTTGGATCGTCTCACTCTTTAGGAATTCACATTGATATTTTTTGGCACGAATACTAATTAATTAATTAAACTTCTTCAACACCAAAATACCAATCAATTTAATCATTTAGTTAATTGTTCTAATCTATCTAATTTAGAAGTCAAAATGCTTTGTAACTGTAATAGAATAGGAACATTGTTAAACAAGATTCAGAATTTTGCAGAAATTTGTAAATTCTCACTTGTTGCAAGAAACTATAGCGGATCTTTAAATTCAGTTAATTCAGAAGATAATTACAAGAAGTCTAGTAGAATTAAAAGTTGGGAAATTCATTCATACGGCGGAAGAGAAGGATTGACGCTTTCGCAAAATTCCAACATCCCAATTATCAAATCCCCTACTGATGTTTTAATCGAAGTGAAGGCCGCTTCAGTTAATCCCATTGACTTGGACATGTCAAATGGCTACGGTGCTCAATTAATGAATATTTACCGGGCACTTAATTCTTCCGAAATTTCAACTCAAGTTAAAGGATTATTGGGACAGAATTCGGTCATTGAATTTCCACTTGTTCTTGGAAGAGATTTCTCAGGGACGGTCGTTAAAGTTGGACAAAATGTCAAGAATGTTAAAGTTGGTCAAGACGTTTATGGATTTTTAAACATCGGTCAAAATGGTGCTTTTTCTCAATTTATTCTCGCTTCCTCCGATGCGGTTAGAATAAATTATATAAATCTAATACCATTTAAATTTAAACGACCAACAAGGACCGACCTTTTAAATTAAATTAAAAAAAGATAATTTTGTAATTTTAATTATTTTATGACTGACATTGAGGTTTTTTTATTTTAGGTTCGACAAAAACCGATTTCGAATAACTTTTGTGAAGCAACGTGTTTCCCTTATGTCTTTACAACATTGTGGTCAACTCTTCGATATTTTGGAAATTTCGCTACATCGAGTTCCTTCATCAATAAGAATTTTCTCATTCTTGGAGGTTCAGGAGGAGTTGGGACAATTGCCATTCAGTATCTTAAAGCAAATAATGCCAATGTACATAATTACAATTGCAATTACTTAAATATTCTAAACTTTATTAAAACTATAAATATTCTATTTTAACACCTTGATTATTAACATCTTGATTATTGATTGTTAATTATTGTTAATTATTATTAATAATTAAACTTTTTTAAATATAGGTAATTACAACATGCAGTTCGAATGCAATGCCATTATTAGAAACGCTCTTACCCGATGCGATGATCGATTACTCTGATCCTAATTATATGGAACACATCAAAAAATTTGGACCGTAAGAAAAATGTTTATAGTTTAAATATAGTTTAACTTAATTAAAATTAAATACAAATTCATAATTAATAAATGATTTTTAATAAATGATTTTTATGTTCATGTAGATATGATTGCGTGTTGGATCTCACCGGACCAATTAACACTCCAGAAAAGGAGAAAACGAAACAAGACATTTTAAAGAACATTAAACCCATTCGGGGTCAATACATCACGCTCAATTCTCCTCTCATTAAAAACATGGACAAATTTGGAGTTTTCCCTGGGCTTTTGACGAGCATTCAATCCAGCGTTGCCCAAAATGTTAAATCTTTTCTTTTCACCGATTCAAAAGTTGTTCAAAAATATGGATTTTTTCTTCCATGCGGAAACGCTTTAGACGATCTCTCACAACTTATCAATAACCAAAAGGTTCGTAATATTCTTTCTCTTTTCTCTTTAATAAGATTACGAATATTTAACTTTACATTATATTTAATATGCACTTTAAAATCTGTTGGATAAATAAATAATCTTTTTCATTAACATGCACTTGGATATTTAATTTGGATTTAGACATTAGAGATGTAAATAAAGATTGATATTTATTTTAGTGCCATTTATTTATTTTAGTATTTATGTTTCATGATAAGATGATTTGTTGTTGAGATTGTTCTTATTAAAGCCATGGCTGTTGAGATAACGAAGGGTATAAAAGGGAAGAAACCGAGATTCCGGTCAGAAGAGAACTCTCAGTAGTTTCAGTTTTAAAAACAAATTATTCATAATAAATTAAAATATATATTATTTAAATATATTATCCAATCATAAGTAAAGACTCACCATTGGTGTTCTAACTTACAGCCTCGGATGACAATATTGTTATTATGAGGCCTCCAATGACCTATAAAATGATTGAGAATACTCAAAAGGGATTCTCGGCAAAGTTAAAAGAAATTTCAATAATAAAAACTCCGAAAATATGAGAGCCGGTTCTAAATAGGCAACTTAAATAAATGGTTCACAACAATGACTAATCCTAAGTATTCAAATAATTATAGCTATATACCATAGCAAGTATAATAGAATTAATTTTAGAACTTATAAGTAAGTGCTTATGTACGTAGGTATAATAAAACTAATTAACTTAAATTGAATCGATTTAAATGAATTTTTAGATTACAAGTATTTGGCTATATACCGTGTGGGTATGATAGATTTATATAACAAATAGCGTCCAATTGAATATTGCTAGCACATCACTTATACATCATTCAGCCCTTAAACTGAAATGAAGGTGTCACTTCATTGACATGCAGTAAACATGTCCTAACCTTACCTTACCTAAATATCATGCAGGGGTTTGATAACTGAGACATCTGAACTTTGGAAAATCGGCTTTGATAAAGAATAAACTTATTTTAAGTTTAAGTAAAAATTAATTGATTATAAAATTGAATTTATATTTCAGATGAAACCAATTATAGATCAAGTTTACAAATTCGACCAACTTCCAGAAGCATTTCAAAAAATTGAATCCGGCCATCTCAGAGGAAAAATTGTTATTGATTTTAAATAGCCATATAATAATATATGTATTACTGTATTACAAATATGTGTTTTCTTAAACGAAATAAATGTTATTTAATATGGTAGTAAAATGCAGGGTATTAAAATGACAATAGGTATATAAATCGTAGTGAAATTTTAAAGGAATCATTTTTATGATTTGAGTGCCTGTCAAGATATTGCTATAAATTAAATAAATTGTCATAAAAAAGTAAGAGATGGAAAGTATTTATTTATTAGATAAATAATAATTACACAATTTAAATAACATTCATGTGGTATGTTTAAGACATAAAAACTTTAATAATTTTCAATAGGTACAAAGATTCAGAAGTTCTTAAGAATGTAATTATCATTAATTATTAGACTGTTTTAAATACGACGAGAAATTTGATAAATGTGATTTAAAAAACAACATACAAAATACATTGTATCAAATGGGACATTTAATTAAATAAATAAAAAAAAGATGCCTTTAGCGGGATTCGTATTTGTTTCGATGTCGATCTTTTTCTCGATCTCGTTCTCGTTCCCTTTCCCGTTTCCTTTCTCTTTCTCTCAACTTTTCGTGATCATCTCGTTCTTTTTCTCGCCCTCGACGTTCTCGGCTCCTTCGTCGTTCTCTCGAAGAATCTCGCTTAGATTTCTCGTCCTTTCGATCGCGTTCACGTTCACGTTCTCGTCGCCTTCTCTCGTCTAAATAAATATACATTTTAATGAATATATCTAATGACATTTGTAAAATAATTCAAAATATATTTAATTCAAATTTGAATTGATTTAATTAGATTGATAAATGAGTCGAATTATTTAAATGATTTGTGAGTTAATTAAATCGCCATTTTTACTTCTTTCATCCTCTGAAGACGAAGAATGTTTGCGACGTTCCTTTTCCTTTTTATCTTCTCTTTTTCTTGACTCTCGGCCTGAAGCTTTTTCTTCATTGGCGTCTTCCATTTCTTCTTCTTCGTCGTCGTCATCTTCCAAGACAGAAACTCGTGGTTGGATTTCGTTCATTTCTTCCAATACTTCTCGTTTCTATTAAATCAAATCAAATCAATTTAAATAAGGACAATTATACAACTTTAATTCCATTTAAAATATTTGTCAAATCTATAATTTTGCTCCAAAATATGTTTTACTCAATAAAATAATATTTACCTGCATGCGAGGTAAAATGACATCGCAGCTTCTTTCTTCTCTCAATAACTCATCGATAAAATCATCCATGTAGAGAAGTTCAAAACCTAAATAAACATAAAAGAATACACTCTCCTTATTAACCACAGGTAATTCTCCTCATTAATCAAAGTTAATTGTACTTCTAATTACAGTTAATTTAAGTTCTATTTAATTAAGAGTTGTCCAATGAATATTTTAATATAGGTAATAATTTTATTTAATTAGATAATTAGATTTGTAACCTCCAGCTCGATTCATTCTCCTTAGTTTTCTGTTGTCGTTGAGGAGCGGTTCAAGATAGTTGAAACAATCAAGTGCCGTTCCGGTCAGTCTCATGTAAAAAGCCCCAAGAGCTCTCACATACTTGAAATCATCGTTCTTAATGAACTCCACAATGATGTCCTTTTCCGGCTGGATTTGCAACATTTTTAATGTGAGACAAATAAAGGGTGTTGGCTTCACATTTCCGCCATACACACCGCCCACGTAACGAATCTCCATTGCTTTGTCCACCAAAAGTTCGGCTAAAATGTAAAACATAATTAATTAATTAATTAAAACTTTAATTAATTATTATATAAAATATAGTAAGAATTAATAGTCTTAATTAACAGTTAATTTAACTGCAGAAGTTAAACTTACCAGTGAGAGCAAAACATTCTTCTTTCCAATATTTGCTATCGTAAATTCTCGATCGGATAATCTTTTCAATCAAATACTGAGGATTCGTCCCTTTAACTGATTTCGCATCTTTCACCGTGCGATTGGCCATTTTAATCCAGTCAGGCTAATTAAAATTCAATTATGGGATAATTAAATCGGCTTTGAAATGAAAGGAATTGTCTTTAAGAAAAATTCATTTCTCAATTTATTAAATTTCATAAGGTAAAAACTTACCTATTGAAGATGACGGTTGTATTTAAAGAGTTGTTTTATTCCATTTAGAGATTAGATAGATTACAGATGACCAACAGTTAAAAATAATTGTTCATTTAATTAAAATCGTGATTATTGAAATGAGTAAATTGAGAAACGCTTTCAACTCCGTCTTCTTTACATTGGATTTTAGACTGTTGGGTGCGCTCTTTAGGATGTTGGTGCTTTATGTACAATTTGAGACATTTATAAACGTAGAAACTCCGTGTGTGAAATGAGAATTTAATTTTTATAAAGTTAATTGTATTTAATTATTTAATTAATCAACAATGTATTATTTATTCATCAAAATATATTATGTTATAATATGACAAATATTTAATGAAATGGAATAAATAATGAATATAAAGAAATGTTATAATTAACAGAGTTTAAAAGAATATTTAAAACAAGTAATTATTTGTAAATGCTATAAAATTAGAATTCATTAAGACAGCGATTACTTTGACATTTGAGTATTAATAATTAATTCATTTAAAATATTTGTAATTTCCAATTGTAGATCAAGGCTTGGTCGAAAAGATGTTAACAAAAGTATGTTGAACCGAGGTTCTCTTAAAAGTTAATCCAATGAGAACAATCACACCAAGAACATAAGAAGAAGTTCGGAGAAAATTCCTTGGTCGTTCTTTCTTTTCGTCTGCAATTTGGAAGTCTGAATGATGTTCCAACTGAAATACAAAATCAAATTTATTAATTAAATTGACAAAGTAAATAATTAAGTGTAGTTAAAAGTTAATATTAAAATAAAATTAAAGTTAACCGTAAACCTTTTCAAAAGCCAAAATGAGATCCTTCGTTTCCTTAGCCAAAGACTTTGAAGAATTATCCAATTTTTTCAATTTCAAAACCAGATCTTTGATATTTGTAGTTTCAAGACCAACTTCGAGAGATTCGGTCAAAGTGGATTTTTCCTTGAGAAAAATCAAAGTTTTTTCCAATAGATTCACATGAGTGCAAAGGTTGTGAATCATACAAGACACTTCTGAAGATCTAAATCAGGAAATAATATTTAAACTATAAAGTTAATTACAATTAAATTCATAATCTTTTATTTTCATTACAATATAATTAGAATAATTAGAGATTATAATTAGATTAGTTAGATTTAAGTTTTTACGTTATTTTTGGCTGAAGTGCAAGTGGAAGAATTGCCGTAGATTTGAACTCTTTATTGTGAATGGATCGAATTTCTTTAAGGAATTTCGTCCTCAGTCCAACTTCTTTCACGCCGATTTCAATGAGTTGTGGTTCAGTCAAAGTGAGGAAACCGAAATATCCGATTTTGTGATCCATAAAACTTTCCAAGTAAATTTCCATTCCCAAACTTTCCAAAATCATTTTAATTTGCTGTTTGTCGTTTTCTTCAGCACTGTAAAAATATTAATAAAATAATCAATCACCATTAGTAAGGCATAAAATTACAATTAAAAAATGCAATTTACAAAATTACAATTACAATAATATATTTTAAGTGAATTAATTATTTACTGCATGACTGCATTTTTAGGCTTCCGAGCGTAATTTTCTTCGTAGTTAAAATTTAGCAATTTTGGGTCACCCCCTGGACGCCATTTGGTAAAAGCGACTTGATACAAAACTTCTGAAAGCTATTTAGGAAAATGGAATTAGTAAATGTATAAGTCATTAATTTTAAATAAAATTAAAGTCCATTACCAAATCATGTCCCTTGAAAGCAGCAATTTCATGAGGCATTTGATCATCTTTGTTCTTCATATTGGCGTCAGCTCCATTTGAAAGTAAAATGTTGACCATTCGACAATCTCCGTTCATTGCTGCAAACTCGAGTGCCTAAAACAATTAAAATTTTGTATTAAAATTCTTTTTTTTCTAAATGTTCATTTAAAATTTAGTTAATTTATTTAGATGTATTATAATGATAATGTTAGTGAAAATAATGATCTTTACAGTTCTCATATGATTGTCTTTATGATTCACACTTTCTTCAGCACCATTTTCAAAAAGAAATTCTGCGAAATTGTGCAATTGGAGATTTGCAGCTAAACAGATTTAAACATTTTAAAACCAAAATAAAACCTTAAATAATAATAAAAAAGATAATTAACTAACTAAATAAATAAATATTCAATAATTATTGACTTTGTATAATTTACCAGCAATAAGCGGTGTAGATAAATATTTATCCTTTGCATTCACATCAGCACCAGCAGCAAGAAGCAGTTTGGCAATTTCGATCATTTCTTCGTCTTTGCCATCAGAAACAAAACGATTTGTGAGAATGATAAAAATTGACTCCCTTCCTTAAAGTTAAATTTTAAAGTTAAATTTTGTTATGAAACGAATAATTTTTATATTTAAGTTGTCGTTATGTTTAATTATCGTTACTTAATTGTCATTATGTAATTATCATTACCGTCTTTATCAACTTTAGCACCCTTCTCAAGAAGATATTTCACAATAACTAAATGTTTTTCCATCACAGCGTATTGTAAAGGAGTTTTGAGTTTGATTCTTCTGTTGATATCAAAATCTGGAACAACTAAATAAAAATGGTTTAATTAAAGCTAAAACTTAAAGTTAAAAGTTAAATCTTATACTTGTTATAAATTTTAGTTGACCAATATTAGCAATTACTTAAAGTTAGTTAATTATGTTTTACCACCAGGGGCGGACCTAGCTATTAGGCACGTATGCATAGGCCTAAACCAAATTTTGGCAACTTACACTAGATAAAATGAGAAATTTTCAACAATACACTAAATAAAAACAATTAATTTCCAAAACGTTTTGGCACGACTAGAGTTCATAATTTAAAAATTTTCTCGGACCTTCGGTCCGACTATTTGAAAGGTTTTCAGTTTTATGAATACTATTTCGATCTTAATTATAATGAATTAAATAAAAAATTTAATTTACACTAAATATTATTAAATTTTCGAAATGTGCCTAATCTAATTTTAAGGCTAGGACCGCCACTGTTTACCACTAATGTATTTCTCAAGATCTGCAAGATTTCCGTTTTGGCAAGCCAAGACAATTTCATTTTCAGCTGATTTGTTTTTATTTGTTTGAGGACACCAAGCCTATTTAAAAATGATATAATTAATATAAAAAACATACGATACTTAATATGATATGTTATAACTTATAAGTTAAAGTATGTTAACAAATTAACAATTAATTTTTCACCACTTGGTTTCTGTTTGGGTTTCCATTTGGTGTTTGTGAATTTCCGTTGTTTTGTCTATTTGTATTAGCTGGATAAAAATGATGAAGATCATCTTCGTCCGAATCCAAATCACTCGCTCCAGCAGGACGATAATTTGTTACAACTCGTTCACCCATCTTGATAATCCAAAGGTCTCGATTTCGATTTTGAATGTATTGAATAGGAATTTAAATGCCGTCGAAATCGACTATTAACTTGGGCTTCAGATATCAAAACTAAATAAATTACACAAATGCGATTAAAATCAGTATAAAACAAATTTCATTAAATTACAAGGCAAGATTATACGAGGTGGGCGCAGCCCACCTCGTACATTCTAGAATGTTTTTTCACTAATTAGGATATGAGAAAGACGAATCTGATGGTTAGAAGGAATGCAAAATTAAAATAATTAAAGACCTTAAATTAATTGAAATTCCAATTCACTCAAATGGAGAGTTTTGTAATGAAAAGGTTAGGTGGAGTATAGTATGGAGTTTTTATTAGGACGAGGGACGGTGGGGATGATGATTCGTCTTCTTCGGGGCTTCGCATAAAAGTGAGAGGGAGTGGAGGGTCGACTCGTTCTCGTCGACCACCAGGTTGGAGAGATAGGCCTTGACCTTCCGCACCATGTGGACCTCTTCAAAGATCCTTTTGGGGTGAAGGGGACGTTTCCTTATCTCTACTTATTCATTAACCGTTCAATTTCTTTTCTAAATGTTAATGTTTCTAGTTGGATAAAAACTTGGCATTTTTTTCAATTTCCATAAACACTGTGTTTCACTCATTTTGGATTTAGGTAATACTGGGAGGCCATTATCATTCGCATCAATGGAGAAAGTCGAGTGCATTTAGCAATGTATTAATCATAGGAGAACATTTTAAATAATTTATTCGGATTAAAGCAAATGCTCGAAATGCCCTCCATTCTGTTGAAGGCACAACTCCACTCTTTTTCGTTGATTGTTGAAAACATTGTTTAGCATCTGTGGAGTTATTGAATCCACTGCAGCTTGAATGTTTTGCTGTAATTCTGGAATTGTGTGTGGATTGTTAGCGTAGCAATTGTTTTTAACGTGAGCAAAAAGAAATGAATCTAGCGGGGTCATATCCGAATCTTGTAGAGTAAGGAATTAAGCCTTCTGGAGACTTTTCCTCCAAAAAATTCATGGTGGCAACAGATTTATGACAAGGAGCGTTATCCTGTTGGAGCCTTGTGTGGACAATTGAGGCAAGGGGCAAATCATCAATGAAATTGTCTACCATTTCAATATATTTTCTTGTGTTCATGGTTCCATTAAAAAAGTATAGGTAGATTCTTCTTCTCGACATTGCTATCCATACTCCAATCTTTTGGAAATGAAGAGGAATCTACAAAAATAAAAAATATTAAATGCATTTTAATGATTTTATAATAAAAATTATATAATAAAAATTATATAAAAATATATAAAATTCTACTTACCTCAATTGTCCTATGTAGATTTTCTTCTGACCACCAACGGTTGTTTTGGGTGTTGACGAAACCATTTAAATAGAACCAAGCCTCGTCAGTCCAAAAAATGTCATCAAGTTCTTCACCATTTGGAGAAATATGGTTAAAATACCATTCACAAAATTCAACCCTTCTTTGATAATCAACAGGGAGGATCTGTTGACACAGGTGAACTTTGTATGGCTTTAATTTTAGGTTATATTTCAATATTTTTCTTGCAGTTTCCTTACTTATTCCGCTCTGAGAGGCCAATCTTCTGATGGGCTTTCCCGGACTAATGCCAATTGCCGCCTTTATGTTGACAATGTTGTCTTCAGTTCGGACTGTTCGTCTTCTTGGTGTGTTCACCCGATTGAGATTTCCAATTAACTTAAACTTGTTGTATAGTCGATTAACTGTAGTTCGGTTAGGTGGTAAGGTGTCTGGAAATCTGTCTCTGAACAAGGCAATTGTGCGATGGGTGTTTTTTGTTGAAATAAAATTTTCAACAATGAAAACTCTTTGAGCAAGATTAAATTTATTAGAAGCCATTTTTGTTAATGGTAAATGAATAATTATATAATTTGAGTACATTATAAGTTAGAATATTTAGTGCGTCGTTCAAATTATAAAAACGTTTTCGTATATTAAAATTCGTATATCGTAAGTTTTCCTATATTAAATGCATTACATGGCTTTTCTCCATTGATGCAATTGACAATGGCCTCCCAGTATATATAGTTTTTGAGTAGTCGCCATTTGAACGCTTGGAAACTCAATTAATCTTTTCATTCTTTTCAACTATTCACTTTCTTTAATTGCATTTTAATAGTTGTTATATTGAGTATTTAAAAAAATATGACATAAAAAATGATTAAAGAATGATCCCATTATACGATATCCAAATGATTCTGTGGTGGTTATTAGAAATTGTAATAAGTTGTAATAAAAGTAATAATTATCCCAACCCATTAGGGTTTAAATATTTTAGGTTTCTTAAGTTGGTAAGAATAAAATTTGTCTTTTCTTAACAATTTTCATCCATGCAAGGATAGGTTGTATTTGAATGATTCACCATCAAACTTACTATACGTCAAAGTTACTACATTACTACATATAAGTCAAAGTTACCACAATAAAAGTTACTATTCAAAATTTATTAAAAAACATGTTGGAATTTCGGTTAGAACCAGAGTACTTGTGTACTAATTGTAAGTAAGTATTAAAAAACAAACATATTACTACCATTAGTACCTTTTTGTGAAATGCCAACTTTAATGATTTAACAGCAAGTTTAAACTTGTATATCAAATAACTTTATATTTTTCATCATTAACGCCTTTTATAGCTAGTAATCTATATTTTTGAAAAATTTTAACCCAAGGTTATCATTTATTAAGATTTAGTCAAATTTTGATAAGGAGTTCTTGGTATAAGGCGACCATATATTCAAATTTATGATGAGATAAGAAATATTTGAGTGAGCGGATATTTCATTATTGTTCACTTAATTGATAATTATTAAATGATTAACAATTGATAAAGAAGAGTATTTAAGGCCAAGTGATACTCTCAAACTCTTCACTCTATTTTGTTTAGACCTAACTTCGAATGTCATCATTGTCATCTAAGAACTTAAAATTTCTAGATAGTTAAATTCTTTGTTATTCTTCCTATATAAGCTATAATAATTATTTTATGCTTTATTAGTTATTAGTGCTGTGCTGGAATTTCTTGGAGTTCACATTGTACTTTTTATAGAATGAAATAATGTTTGGGTTTTTATGTACTCTATGTATCGGCATTGAACAATGGCTTACGACTTTTGTTAATTCATTGGAGATTAATTTATTTTAACAAATGCTTTATTTAGTATAATGATTCATTTAGAATATCAATAATTTAATATAACACTTATGCTAATGTTAATGTTTATAATTATAACATACTTTTCTAGCACTAGCACTAAGACATTGCTTTACAACTAAGTATCTTAAGTGTATGACATATCATATAAACAATACATTGCACATTTTGGTCCAGTTTAATTTACATAACACGAATAAAACTGATTTTTAAAATTCTTTCATCCACTTTGAATATTATTATATCGATACGGTTCATAGCCTTTATAATTAAAATAAGGATAAGGAATTTTCCTGTATTTGGTTGACGGATTTGTCTGTTCATACGCATTATATTGGGTCCGTTTGTCATCGACCCATGAATGGAAAATGACGACGTGTCCATTTGCCCCGCTGGTTCCTTCCCCGCCCTTCATGATAATGTCACCTTGAGCAAGTTCGTCTTTTTTGATTTTCTTGCTCACTTTGGGAAGTGTAACGGTGCTCATTGAGTCAGGGAGATTCCAAGCCATTGAAACATATCCAGAACAATCCGTTCGATATTTTTTACCATTGGGATCATTTTCATATTTACTCATGCTATACGGCACGGGTTTCTTTTGCCAGAATTGAGCTCGGCTAATTGTTTGACTTCTTTTAATCCCATGGATTAAACCTATTAATAATTTAATAGATTTGGATATGAATAATAGATTAAACCAATTTTGATTAATTACTTATTTATTAATTAACAATAAGATACATTTATTTAGACAAATAATATTCTTAATGTACATTTAATTATTAAATGAGCTTACTTAAGAAAAATAATATAAATGTAAAATATAATAATGTCTTCATTTTGATAATATTATTTCTTTTACTTTTTTAAATTCTTGTAATGATTAACTGACTGACCATGAGTTTATATTGAAAATCATTTATATTGGAAATAAGAACAATGCCGACAAAGGTAAAATGAAAATTAAAGAAAAACATTTTTTGTAATAAAATATAGTTTATTGTTTAATAATATTTCAAGGATTTTTATGAATAATAATTTGTTTTTATTGTGTCAATGTCTATTGTAGTGTTAATATGTATTATATTTTATTACTTGTTTGTATTCTTTGTAACAAATGATTTACTCCATTTTTTGAAAGATTTTTTATAAATATTAACAATTTGCTTTTAATGATTACAAATTACATTGAATTAAATGGTTTTGAATTCAAAGACCCTAATCATGTATGAGTACATAAAAAAAAGTGCGTCTTTTTATTAACATTTATTCGATTTCTTTATAATCAATTTCATACATACAGGTAGATACATATTGATTTATTGGCTGGACTTTACTTGCCGTAAAGGCTCCACGGTTCCATGCAAATACATGCTCCTCCATAATAATCCATGGAGCGCTCCATGACTCCATACAATTTTCAATGTAAATTTGCCTATACCAAAGCTCAATTGATGGCTCGATGGACTCCATGGAGTCACAACTCCATGCACTCTATGGAAAATGACTCCACTTTTGACTCCATGATGACTCCATGATGACCATATGACTCCATGCAGCCAAAATGACTCATTTGGGCGCATGGAGTCATTTGGTTACTACAATAACTTGCCTTTTCCTTAATTGTGTGTAGTGTGTACTAATTAGTAGGTGAATTGTATTTAATGTGTAGTGTGTAGTAATTAGAAGGTGTGTATTCCTCGATGTGTACTAATTAGAAGTGTAGTATGTAGTTGTGTACTAACTTAAATGTGTAGTAGTGTACTAAATAGAAGGTTAGATAGGGATTCTAATGTAAATGTTTGTGTACTGTGTACTTGTGTACTAACTTAAATGTGTAACTGTGTACTATTAAGTAGTTGCCGAATTAATAAGGTAATATAAATAAATATCTAACTTTATTCATACATCAGTATTTGGGTTTGCACTTTTAAATTAATTTAATCTATAATTAGAATACCGTTAAATCATATTATAATATATAAGTGTACCTAATCGGGCAATGAGATAATTGGATTTCCTACAATTGACTATATGAAAATATTAATTTACTGCGTTGTGGCTGGTCGTCAATAAATCGTCGATGTCTAGAAGAATTTGTGTAACAAATTGGAGTTTAATTGTGTATGTATCTTGTTGATGTTGTGTACTACTAAATATATAGTTATGTACTAACTTCAATGAATAAATGTGTACTAACTTGAAGTTTAGATAGAGATTCTAATGTTGTTAATGTCTAGATGCGTAGTAACTTGTCGTGTATAATGTTTGGGTACTAGGTTGTAGCTGATGAATTTCTCGTGGTATATTGTAAAGCATTTCAAATTAATCAAGTGGTTTTTAATGACCAAGTAAATTATCTTAAATAATTTAATAGGAGGTAGAATTAAATCATTAAACTTTGTTATTAGATTTATTGATTATGAATTCAAATGATTGAGTAAGCAATGAAAAGTTGCTAAAAATAATTTTCATCGAGTTAAAATATCTAAAGAAATGCTTTCAGATATAATAAAAGATTATTACAATTTTTTTAATTTTATTTCTGTATTTGGTCTCATTCCTTTTAATTTGAGTAAAAACAATGAATTAGCATTCATAAAGAAAAAAATTATAAAATTCCATTTATCTTCAATGTATCTTTATTGTTATTTTCTTTATTATTCATTTAGACTGACACAAATAAATGATAATTTATTTTCAGTATTTGAGTCCATTTTAATTATATTAACTTTTATATTTATGGTTTGTATTTTTATATTTGCTTGGTCAATTATAAGTAACGGAAGTGATTTTTCTCATTATTTAAATGATCTTAATAAAATCAATAAAACAAAGATAAATCGTAAGTAGTCAATTGATAAAAACTGTTTAGGTATAGAATAATTGAATAGTTTCAATTAACTTTAAAAATATTATATCCATTTTTTATAACAATTGTTTTTTAATAAATTATTTTATGTACTATATATTTAGAAACTCAACATAAAATATTTGACATCGTTTTTAACAATAAAATAATTTTTGCATTAGAATTTAGTGTATTTTTCCCCTTATTTCTTTACTTTATAAACGAACCAACAGATGTTTTATTCATTTATTCATTTTACCAATATCGTGTCGTAACATTTGGTTATTTTATTTATTTGCTATCTTAGAATTTACAAATGTCATTTTTCTAGTTTTATTTTCAAGTTTAATATTTTGGAACATTTCGTTGCATTATTATATTCTAATCATTTTATTAAAAAATACAATGTAAAAACATATTATACACATTTACCTAACTATTGATTAATTCAAAGAATGCAATAATAAGTTTAATTATTGGAAATTTTAGCTTAAGTAATATATAGTATTTGGTTAAAGTTAATAAATAATTTGGGGTTTATCTTTACAATAGAAATAAATTGGATGAAATTGAAATGGATTATGAAAAGATTCATGAATTAAAAATTGAATATTGCGTTGTATCTTTATTAATGTACCAATTTAACTCAATATATCGCTCCTTTATTGGATTTTCCAAGTTTTTAATTTATTATCTAATTATTTTTTCTGGAGTTGGAACCTTTCGGTTCTTTCATTTAATCGGTTTTAATGAATATTTATTTAATCCATTTTTATTTTTGTGTGTTTTTGTATTATCATTTTTAGTATTATATTTGCCAGCTTGCTACATTCATAAATACACGTCAATAATTATTGGTACAAAATTCATTATCAAAAATGAAATCTCGTTAACTCAACCTTTGAAACGAAAACTTTCAACTTTTCCATTCAAGGCAATAGGTTTAAAAATAGGAAGCATTTTCATTGTGAGATGGGAAACTGAAATGTTATATTATTACAATGCATTTCAAACGATATTTTCATTTTTAGTTTTATTAAAAAACCTATAAAAATGATTTCAAAAAACAACTAATTATAAAACTGGCATGCTAATATTACTAATAAATTATCAAAAATTAAATATTTAATTACAAATTTCATTAAATAGGTAGCTAACTTATAAGTATTGTAAAATTAGGCTATACTAAATATCATTGACCTTTAATACAGTACATATCTGTATATTATTATATTACTATATTATTATATAACATTTGTAATTAATTACAAATGTTTTATAATTGTATTAATATCGAATAAAAATGGTTTTATTAAAAATAAGTAAAATAATTTCTACCCTAATTTGTTTATTTAATATAATTAATTCAAATTCAATTCAATTAAGCCCATTTGTTAATTTGCATTATCCAAACGTCAGTCATTGCCACATTAATTTATTAAAATTTTTCCCCTTTTATGAAATCTACGATGACTTGGCCCAATTAATTCATTTAAATTTCAATACAATGACTCATTATCGCTTTTTTATTAGTAAGAAAAATAACAATTACAAAAGTGTTGGATTTAACGTTAAGAATGGACGTTACTTTATTGATTCTCATACAAATGTCTAGATCAATTTTTGTCAAATGCAATTCGTTCCAACTCAGCCGGATGAAAAGGTTTTTTTAACTTGGATAGAAACTATTTACAAATCTTCAATTTTAAAATCCAAATTTTACTTTGCCTTCTTTGAACAAATCCATTATTTACAGAACACATTCATTAAACCGATTTCTCACCATTCACTTCTCAATTTCGAAACGATATTTTCAAAATTTGACATAAAATTATTTATACGACTTAAATTGTACTTTTACGTAAATTGTAAATAATAAGAACCGCCTTTATTCAAACATTTTTACAATGCAAACTTTAATCAAATAATCAAATTCTCCAAAAATGAGTTTTATTAATAAACGGTTTTCGGTCTTTCATTGTGCCATTTTTGTACTTTGGGATTGTTGAAAACTTTGTCAACTAAATTTTGAAGATTTGGATAATCCTTTGCAAATGGCAATTTAAGGACTTTTTCCAATTGTTCAATACCTGTAACAACATAAACATCGGCCCAGGTCAAGTTGGCTCCAACGAGAAATCCAGAATTAGATGGATTTGCTTTAATTATTTCTTCAAGTTTCTTGAAAGTGAATGGAATTCCTTCATCTGTCATCGTCTTGACAACAACCTTTTGTTTTTCAGCATCTTTAACATTCACGAACCATGGGCGGAAGTCTTAATGAAAATTACAATTTATAATTTAAATTTAGCTGCATAAACAAAAGCTTAAAATAACAATTAATGGAAAACATACAAATCATCTGAAAATCCTTCATTGCGTCCACGATCTCGTCGCATTTTGCTTTCTCAACTTCATTTTCCCCTACAAGATTAAATTTATTGGCAAGGAAACGGCAAATTGCTCCTGATTGTGAAAGTACATTTCCATTAAATTCCAAAATTGGAATTTGACCCCATGGAAGAGCTAAATTAATGATTAAAATTTAATTTAATTTTTCAACTTATTTATATAGTTAGTGAGTAATATCATTAAATACAAATTATGCAATTCACTAACTTGCTTTGAATTCAGGGGATAAAGGTGGAGAATCAGATTGGAAATCTAAAGGAAGTCGAACGTCTTCATAACAAGTTTCGGAAAGAGCAAAAATAACTCGAGCAGCTTCGGCTAAACCACGCGCGTCAAAATAAGTCAATTTGTATTGGAACATTTTCCTAAAATGATTTTCCTAAATAAAAATAAATATGAACATGAACTTCAATATAATATCTAGTAATAATGTTTGAAATTAGTAGATTTTATAAATATTAATAAAGTGAGTCAATAGAATTTATTGTAGCTCTATTTAACATAAAAATAGTTATTGTTAATTTTATAATATTTATAATATTCAATTGCAATTGAATTTAATTGCAAGTCTTAATAATTGAGCCATGTAACTTACCAAATGCAAATGTTTGGTTTAAATGACAAGTTGCCTTGTGGAAGCGCTCATAAATATACTTACAGATAGTTAATATTATAAGCTTTCTGAGTTGACTGATAAATTAATAGTCAAAGGCACATAAAGGTTAAGTCCAAGGTTGTAATTTTCTATATTTATTAAGTGATTCAATATGATAATAAGAGAGATTATTTATATAATAACGACCCATTTATGTAAGTATATAATTACAATACTTATACATAGGTATTAATCTATAGGTTTTTAATGTTGAGAGGTAAAAATTCGACTAATATTTGACATTTTCATTTTTGCATAATAATATATGTTAAGTGTATTTTAGTTTAAGTAAATCCTTTTATAAACTATTACATATTACATAAATAGTATTTCTACACATTTTAATTGATTCACATTAAAATGTAGTTGTTATAAACCTATACATTACATTATATAGTGTTACATATAGTTACATATCATATTAAGTATTTTATTAATAATAATTATAGGGCGGATATATATGCAAGCTAAAACCCCAATATATGTATGCAATATGCAAGCCAAAAAGGGCGAAATATGCA